>OZ008353.1:12719473-12929528 GCA_963931975.1 Cataclysta lemnata | reverse complement strand
AACAAAAAATATGTACTGTAATTTTACCTTACTCAGAATATCACAAGGGAATGGCAATTATAATGAAGGTAATAAAAGAATTATTTTTTTTTAACTATATTTTATCACAGAATCACAAAATGCACTTACTACGCAGATAGTATAAGCTTATTTTCGATTGTGAAACAGGCCCTAAGGGTCTGTTATTGTGAAACAGGCCCTAAGGGTCTGTTTCACAATCGACAAGTAAGTTCTAAGTAGCTTACTACGCAGATAATTTGACAGTTGTAATATGAAATATATGTCAATTGAACTGAAAAGTAAGCTACTTCGAACTTACTTGTCAATTGTGAAACAGGCCCTAAGTAAAGTACAGTCTGTTAAACAAATTTTTGATAAGTAAAAGACTTGCTGCAGCACTCAGAGACATCAAACAACTTTAATGAGTAACTAATGTCAAACATTTTCAATTAAATCTAGACCTTATACGCGGCAAGAATAGCTACTAGTTTTCAATTATCATTTTTTGACGTTAAGTACTCATTATCGTTATTTGACGTCTCTGAGTGCGGCAGTTATTTTTATTTGGGATAGACTAAGGTTTATTTGATCAGGAATGGGGACCAGCGTTCCTGCTACATTATTTAACAATACTGCAATTATTTTATTTGTTAAAATAAGTTTACAAACAGGATGTAGTCGTAACAGTACCTAACGTGCTAAAACTAAATGACTATCAAATTATCTGGCGGCATAAAGAATAAGAAGAAGATGAAATCAATAAAATGAAGTTAAGGTTGTTAGGAGATGCCTTACCCAGAGTGCATGATCGATTGTATTGCATAATAAAACATAAAGGTGATGTGTCAGATCAGATCAAATATTATGCAGATAAAATAAAAAATTGTGTAACTTAAGCACTCACTTTATTAGTTAGACATATAATTTTAGTGGCAAGGAACTCTAAACAGCCATATAACATGAATAAATAATAGTTTAATTTTATTTTAGTATCCGTTCTAAGACTCGCCGGCCAATAATATAACGTGATTTGTTGCCGTTTTCATAGATCTCATAAATATCTCGTATCTCTGACTCGTTGCGTAATACTTCTTGTCTTAAGCTCGGTTCCCCCATCTTGAGTTTGGTGCCAAGAATTCGTAGTTACTTAATCCGTGCTAAGTTTTATAAATCTTGGCAGCTACCTTTGTTTAACTTTTTTTTATAAATTACCTGTGCCTGGTTTGAAAAGATAGGTACCTACATAATTATAGTCTTAAATACTTCTTTGTTGCGGAAGGCATAAAACAATATTATTGTTTAAAAATAAATGTAAGTACCTATCCCTAAGTACCACGTGTACAAAGAAACTTACGGGATTGTGGATAGATCACTAACCTGCTCCCCGAGCTTGCTTATCATAGACAAATCACCCCATCCCCTCCCTGTTTAGTCATTCCACTCTACCATATTGGTGTTTCTCCATTATCAGACAGTGGTTTGAACGATTCAGGACCTTTATCGAATACAAAAAGGTCGTTTTTGACTATGGTTAAATTAAAGTAAAAATATTTGTATCTTATGAGGGAAAACACAAAGTAGATTTTCATTTCCACACCGTAGTATGCGTCTTATGCCTAATGCTTCGTAGCACGTAGCGGCGCTACGTCGTTAGAGTTACGGAGATAGATTTTCTTTATCGTAGTGAACAATGCCACATTTTATTTCATCTTTCATATAAAATTTTCGAAACGTAAGATGAAATAAATTACACAAAGCTTAATGTAATTGATTACTTTACATTTATCTGGTTTGCTAATTATTATTTTAGAAAAAAAAATTGAGAAATGTACGTAGTCACCCTAAGGACCTCCAATCACTAATTCAAATGACTGATTGCTTACATTTATTATCTTCGTAATGATAGCAAAGATGGGTCAGAATTATAATTTCCAAAGCTTATTAAATAAATCACGCTGTCGCACTTTCATTGATAAATTGATAGCTGACGAAAATACGCCATCTACTATTTTTGCTGTACGCGAAAAAGGACTTAACGGCTTCAGAAATAAGGGAGCAAATTCACCCGTTTCCGGGACAGGCTGTATGTAGGTCGCGCCGGGTGAACGACCGGAGGTACCGGGGGTATCCTAGACACAGATATAGTACTTAGTACTGGCTATGTTGCGTGCTGCATAAGGTCATAGGTCGATGTCACGTATACCATTGAGTACTAACTCTCCGTACACCCTAGATGCACCTATACGTTAAATTTCACTTCATTCATTTTATTATCTAGATGGGCGTGTCTCTTTTAGGTGGATGATATTTTGGGGGTAAGAATTATAGCCGTAGTAAAGACGGGATTATGTAAATTGTAACCATGTTTTACTGACAGTCACACAAAAAAAAACTATTATTTTTAAATTTATGTATTTTAGCAACTTTTTTTCTTTGAAAGTTGTTGAAAAACATAGAATTAAATGATTGCTTGATTAAAATGAGTCATTATATTATACAGTTTTTCAGCAATGTCAACTATAATAGTTATGTGCATGATTAATGAATGATAGATTAGGGTATGGAAAGATTTGACAATTTGTAGCCTGTTTTATTGGTCTGTTTACGTAAAGAGACCAATGAACCTACCATTTGGTATTTCTTTATAGGGTTAGCATTATCTGTGTAGATAAATAGAAGTTTGTTATTAAATATTCCTTGAATTATCAAAGTTTTGTATATATTGGCCCCATTCCTTTGTATTCTCCCGTAGTGGTCTTATCCAAATCTTATCTTATCTAAAAAAAAACGATTCAAACACCCGTTTGTCCTTTGCTCGGGTGGCAATTCAGATGTTTTCATGGTACCGAGTCGGTAAGTGGGTACTATTAGATACATGCTCATGAAATATGTAGGGATTGCCCCTGCCATAGGTAACGGATAACGTGGCATATAGCATTCTTCGCATATTTCGGAAGGGGTCCCCTAATCAGGAGGGCATGTGGCATCCATACCGCTTGATTTACGAACGTACCTGCGGAGATCTTTGAAAATAATTTTAGGCTATGAAGCAGAATTAGGGATATTTTGGTAACAAAGCAATTGAGAAAAGTTTTTATATAAAACGAATACCTATAGAGGGTTGTGTTATTTTGTTTTCGATAGACAAGTATTTAGAGTGTCAGGATGGTGTCAGGTATTAAGGTTTATACTACAAAGATTTTGGGGTTAGAAAAAGAATTTCGAAAAATTATGATCTTGAGGCGGGAATCGAACCCGCGTCCGCTGCTATCCGGGCAGGTGCCTGACCGCTCGGCCACCCAAGACACTAATTAACTTGCCGAAATTCTTCTAACCTTTACACTTCACGTTGTAAGCCAACGGGTACCCTCGCAATGTAGAAATAAATTTCAAACATTCCAAAGCAGATATTTTTACAAACACCGTGCGTTCGGTTAAGCTTGGGTTTGCTTTATTAACTATTCGATTTTAATTTTAACATTATATAAATGTTAGAAAAATTAGTACAAATATTTTTTCTAACATTTATATAATGTTAAAATTAAAATCGAAAGGTTTATACTGCTCTGCCGTCACCACATACACGGTAATATTGGCAAACCATTAGGAAAGGATAAATTATCCCAGACTCAGGTCAAGCACTAATGGTTTTGCGAACGATTCCTATAAGTTTTGACGTCGTCAAGTAAACACTAGGACTGAATAAATATTTTGACGACGGCCGTTACCATTATAAGGCTTATTTCAAAGGCTAAACGAACCCTTGAATAGAGCGTGATTGAAGTATCTATTCTAAATCTATAGGTAGGACGCTATTGGATGTTTAACCTTGTCAACGGTTAAAAAGGGTGGCCGTTAAAAGACTGTCGTCACGTCATCTTACCTAATGACACATCATCACCAGCCCTTTAATGTCTTCATTGCTGGAGCACTGGCCTGCCCTATCGATGGAAGAATACTGGGAGAATGGACTACAACCCCCCACGCTAGCTCAGTGCCGATTGATGAGGCTAAGGACAGAAGATGTCTCCGTAATATCTCGCAAGCCGAGAATTGTTTACACAAAGACCATACACATCCGAATTTGAACTGGTAGGCGACCCCTAGAGGTGGTTAGTGGCAAACGGGCGAATTTTGTTCAAACATTTATTCAAGTTATAAATAAGATTTTTACCTTGTCTAATACCATACAATCAAATTTAAATATGGGAATTCAAAAATGGCAACACATACTTACGAATGCCCATGTTTTCAACACAATTCATTATTATAATATTTCTACTACTATTTTAAAACATCTGTTAGTAAAATTCTCAAGTTTTAAAAAATAGGAAGAAAGAAAAAGAAGAAAAGAAAGACGTTAAATCAGAAAAGCTTTTTGTTAAGAAAGCGTTAATATCATCGCAAACAAGCACAGAGCTTCGTTGATGTTACAGTATCAATCTGTATAACATGTGATTAGATGAGACTTCGTATTAGGTGTTAAAGATATGGGAACATTAACAAAGAACACATCTCAGACCAAGCGTCTGCCTATGAACAGTACCAAATCAAAATGTGTACAAATCAAACAACACAACAACCCCCGGATTTGTTTGCGTCGACAAAAAATAAAGATGAAGTATTTTGCGTAGTGAATGTCTTCGTGTAATTGAATGAATGTGAATGCAGTCGGAATATTTCTTTTGTTAGAACTTTGCCCAATGTCGTTGTAGGGTGACCGTTTGTGTATTCATTAATGGGGACATATTTACAATTTACTGACTCACTGTATGTACGTAATAATTAACTTAAAATGTACGTAACTACAACTCAAGTAACATTAAATTGGAAGCTAATATTTTACTACGAGGAAATTACGTTATTGCATATGAGTTGTGGGCTTTAGTATCTTGTGGCACCAGTATGTGGGTGATTTTGTAAATTATCATCAGCTCTTTAATGTCCCTACTGCGGGGCACTTGCCTTCCCTATGAATGAATTATTATAAGGAGAATGGACCATAACCGACCACGCGGGTTGATAGGTATTAACGACTGTAGATGCAGCGAGGATTATTATCCCCTGGTACCGGAATCCAACGTCTTCCGTCTTCCGAAGCACGGAGTAACTCGAGACAACATATTTTTGGGCATCTTTCCAGTAACCGGCCATAGCAAAGCTTTACTTTATTTTACGCAATAAGGCCGCTTCGCTTCACATACATCTTCTCATATAAAAAAATACGTAAGTATACACACCGCTATAGTCATTTACAAAATTGTATACTGTGTAAAGAAATTTGATTTGATTTAATTTGTGAATAATATACCTATGTGGTGAGCTTAATCGCTAATTATTTTTCTAATTAGGTAATTAGATTAACTGCCGCACTCAGAGACGTCAAATAACGATAATGAGTACTTAATGTCAAAAAATGACAATTCAAAACTAGTCGCTATTCTTGCCGGGTCTATGGTCTAGATTTGAATGAAAAATGTTGACATTAAATACTCATTAAAGTTAATTGACGTCTCTGAGTGCGGCAGTAAGATGTGATATTAAGATCGCTGTGTCCTTGTAAGGAGGTGAGACTTCTTCACCTTACATTGAGCAGTTTTTAAATATGTAACTTCAGAATAATAAAAAAATTAAAAACAATTGGTATTTCCCCTTGAGGGCTTCCCCTTTAACGTTCGTAACTAGAATTTGATAACAAGTACGCAATCTTTTTTTTCAGTTTTACTTTATCTAGCACCCATTATTATTAGGCGAGCATGAGAAATGAGGAGGTAATCCCAAGGGCATAACCCTTCGCGTTCTATACACGAGTCCCCCTCGCCACCAGAAGACACGTCGCCCTACTGCCAAGTTGAAGACTGTAAGCGACAATGACCACAGGTACAGATTTTTTTTCCCAGCGCTCAACATCTGCTCCGGATAGCAGATGCGTGGTCTATTGTGAGACCAATCCAGTTTTTTGAGTCCCAACTTCAAGTCTCCAGATAAAACGGATGCTGCGGAGAATCGATTTTTGAATATCGCGAATAGCTTCCGGCGCATCGGCTTCCTGTGTCGCACAATAGGTGTCGGGTCCGATCTCCAATTTGATGTATCTACGTGAATAATTTACTGAGATTTGATACTTTCTCTTTGGTACTTTTTTACACTGCCCAAAACACATTTGTAATATTGTAAATATTTCCTATACCTATCGTCTTCCTAGCCCAAAGCAATTAAAATGCATATTATGGAACCTAGATGCCATGTAAATATTATTCTAAATAACTATAGCAAATAATATACCATGTGGTGACGGCAAGGCAGAATCCAATTTTTCCAGGCAAATTACGTCCTGTTATAAATTATACGCGTAGATATTTTCTTATTCATTTATCAATCGAATATTGCAACCTATAAAATACCATCGGTAAAAAAAACAGAATCAAATTAACACTCAAAATGACAAAACGCTTCAGCATGGACGCGTCTCGTAAAATAAAACAGATAATTAGACATGTTCTTATTCTGACAACGAACCCACCACGTAGGCCAAGTGCGGATTAAAAACTAGAGGATGCACGCAAGGAGAAACTAACTCGAAATAATAAACTTTTGGTCGCCCATCCAATAACCAGCCTTGGCGAACATCGCTTAGTTTACGCAAACGCCGGCTGAGCGCGCTAAGTCACTGCGCCACCGAGCTCCTCACCGTGGTTTGTCTGTCACCATCTATGGCGAGACTTAAGCCCCAAAGTCGCAAGAACTGGTGAAACATGAATAAGTTAAGCCACTTCCAAGTTCCGACCGCGCGTGTGTTTAGGCAAGTGGGAGACCAGAAGCAAATTGACGCAATGCGCAATGGGGCGTTATCCTCTCCTAATAACAATCATAGGTACGGGCAGTCAGTACGCAACAATCTGTCTTTACCAAATTGATTTTGCACTTTCCGGCTGCCTACTTAAGGTTGATAATAATGAATTGGGAAAACACGTATTGGGAGTGAGGATGTCAGAAATCATAACGATGGTCGTTTTGGTGGAGTGGTCAGATCGCTAGGTATCGAAGGCCAAGAGGCACCGGGTTCGAATCCTGGTAGGGGTAAATGTTTGTGTGGTGAACATACATACAGAACAGACATTTGTATTGGTGTTATGCATTTGTTTCTTGTTTTGTGTTGGTGGTTGGTTGCTGAATTTTTATTGTGTGGTTCATATTATGGGGTGACATCTCGTTTTTTACTGTTTGCAATACGTTACTCAAGTGAAAAGCTGATCTAATTATATACATATTGCAGATAGTACCTACTATGTGCCCGCCGAGAACAATGAATCAAATATCTGACCCACTTGTTTAAAAGCAACATAATTTTTCAAGGGAAACAGGGGCAGCGCTGACCGACTCCGACATCAAAGGAAAATCAATTTTAATGCCGTTAACTATTTCCCTTGAAGGGTTGTTGAGGGTCTCGACCCTTGCCCGGGTCAACGAACTGTCAGCACCGTTGGCACCAGGCCAACAATGACCCAGTTAAAGGAGTTTCGCCTTTATTGCCGTACCAAAGGAACGTAGGCGGACTCAGTTTTTTGTGCGGAAGTTGGAAATTAGCTCTTATTGTAACGGATACCCTGCTTATACGAGCTAAAGGATCTTCATAAACTTCAGCGTATTGATCTTTCCAATGACATACATACACAAATCACGCCTTTATCCCCATTAGGGTAGGCATGGGGTAGGAGGCATGGGATAACAGAAACGCTGCTGCCCATTACTCATCGCTGTCTTTACCCTAGTCGCCTTGTACGAACCCCACGGCAGATATGGGGGTGGTGACAATTGACACATTTATGACCCATAGGAATACCTTATGAAAACGTGATTTTTAGGAGATTCAGTCATGACATGAGCGTCTTCGTTACTGTTGACTAAATTGTTCGAAAACGGTAAATTTTGTTAATAAAAATGTCAAGCATCTAAAATATCACTGAGTTAAAGCCCGTTATGCTAAGCCTAGATGTACGGCTAATTGTCTATTTGATTGATTGTTCGTGTAGTCACGGTATGAACACAGAGACAGACCGAAGACGCTATGGATTTGAGTAATAGATGACATGGGAAATACAGAAGATAGTGAGCCGACGCGTGACGGAAGAGATTGGCAGAAAATGACATTGAACTACTAAGAACTACTACATTGAACTACTACATTGAACCTAAGGGATGATTCGATAGTACAAGGCTCGTCCCGGGCATGGCACGCTCTAATAAGAATCATCCCTAACACGGGAAAATACCCCTAACGGGACGTGGACGGGACAGGGACGGGGACTGCAGAAATATCATTTCATACAAAATGTACCATGAAGGGCATATTATTATGTCACGGAGTCACGGACGGGACGTGCACGGGGCTTTTTGTACGAGAGAGGCCCCGTCCCCGTTCCGTCCATAACCTTAAGTCTTGTATCCGTTAAATAAGTCTTACCTACGCTAGTAATAGTAGTTCAATGGTCTTACCTAAATATTCATAACCCTAATAAAGACTTACTGCCGCACTCAGAGACGTCAATTAACTTTAATGAGTACGTACGTCAATTTACTTAATGTCAAAAAAAAAAACATTTAAATCTAGACCATCATTAGACCTGACAAGATTTTCATTGTTGTTCATTGACGTCTCTGAGTGCGGCAGTTAATCTTGATCGGTACCACTCATTTTCAGAGAGACATTTAATTCAGATATAACAGTTAAAAGTTTCCACTTATAACATTTTAAAGACTAACGTAATTGGAGCATAAAATATATGCAAACGAGGACTCGCCCGGAACATATGTTTACAATGGACGCGCTCCCTACTCACTGCCGAATATAAAAGCGACATAACTCAGATATTTAACTCTGATATTAAAGAGTTCTGGGGTAGTGGGTATTGTTTTTAAATGTAACGGTGGTGAGTAGAATACAATTGTCACCACACCACCCCCATCTCTCCCGCGGGTGTCGTACAAGGCGACTAAAAGTGTTAAGACAGCAATGAGTAATGGGCAGCAGAGTTCCTTGTATGCCACCTAGCACTGCGATTTCTGTACCTGAGAAATGGCAATAGGCACGGCACCTATTACATGGGACCTAATCTAATTGGAGAAACGTGGGTGCGTTAATTCATACATACATACATAAATCACGCCTATATCCCCGAAGGAGCAGGCAGAGGTGAACTAGCACCCACGTTTCGCCAATTATGTTAGGTCCCATGTAATAGGTGGCGAGCCTATTGCCATTTATCGGGCACAAAAGTCGCAGCACCTTGCTAGGTGGTATAAGAGAAACGCTGCTGCCCATTCCTCATCACTGATATATCCTTAGTCGCCTTGTACGACACCCACGGGAGAGATTTGGGGTGGTGACAATTGTATTCTGCTCTGCCGTCACCACGCGGCTTTTGCCAGACAGAGATGTTAATTCACCTCTGGTTTATGTACCTACCTATGTACGAATGTATAAACGGTGAACAAAATTGTTTTAACCGAGCTACCTACTGTTTGTGAAGTATGTAAAACTCCTGGACAAAATTCGTACGAAATAAAATATTGTGCTATATTTATATATATATTCAGTAAGCCAACCATATGCGAGGTCAAATAGGCTGGGAATATTTAAACACATCTTGCCCGCCCAAAGAACTTAAAAACACCTTAAGAAGGGTGTCAGGAAGGCCGCCGGCTGGAAAAGTCAAAGCCTTGAGGAGTGTGGATTGGCATAATTATAGTTATCCCAATCACTCTCTATTAATCGGCCCAGCGACACGACCCTTCTTTGATATATACCGATTAGTAGTATTAATTATATTAAAAATATGTCCGTCATCTAGTATCCATAACATAAGTGCTTAGGCTACTTACTTTGGGCTAGATGATAGGTGTGAGTGTAAAAAAAAATATTTATTTATTTATTAGTATTTACAAAGATTTTGGTGGTTAGAAAAAGAATTTCGAAAATTTATGATCTTGAGGCGGGAAGATCATAATTTTTCGAAATTCTTTTTCTAACTACCAAAATCTTTGTACTAATTTTTCTAACATTTATACAATGTTAAAATTAAAATCGAATAGTTTATTAGTATTTGATTAATAATTTACCATAATAATATTTGGAAATTGCGGCAGTAACGGAAGGGTAGTGGAGTAATAGGAGTAGTGTTAAATGGAGGTTTATGGACCTTACAGGTAAGGTAAGGTCATAAATTAATAGTCACCGAAAACACGACTGATGGATTAGGTGAAACATATGGGAAATAAGGAACTGACGTATAAATGAACGCTCAACCCAAACTACTAGGTTTAGGAACTTAAAAATTTGCACCATGCTTCCTTATATAGTGTATTAAAATTAATACGCCTCTGCCTACCCCTTCGAGACAAATAGGCGTGATCATGATCAGGTAATTTTAAAATTATGTAAATTTTATATTTAGCGGGAGGTACAAAGATTTTGGTGGTTAGAAAAAGAATATCGGAAAATTATGATCTTGAGGCGGGAATCGAACCCGCGTCCGCTGCTATCCGGGCAGGTGCCTGACCGCTCGGCCACCCAAGACACTAATTAACTTGCCGAAATTCTTCGCCAACGGCCAACGGGTACCCTCGCAATGTGTTTGCTTTATAAACAATTCGATTTTAATTTTAACCTTATATAAATGTTAGAAAAATTAGTACAAAGATTTTGGTGGTTAGAAAAAGAATTTCGAAAAATTATGATCTTCGAAAATCGAAAATCGGCCTGCTTTGGAATGTTTGAAATTTATTTCTACATTGCGAGGGTACCCGTTGGCTTACAACGTGAAGTGTAAAGGTTAGAAGAATTTCGGCAAGTTAATTAGTGTCTAAGGTGGCCGAGCGGTCAGGCACCTGCCCGGATAGCAGCGGACGCGGGTTCGATTCCCGCCTCAAGATCATAATTTTTCGTAATTCTTTTTCTAACCACCATAATCTTTGTACTAATTTTTCTAACATTTATATAATGTTAAAATTAAAATCGAATTGTTTAGCGGGAGGTGTTACGTCTAATTAGAACTAATTAAAAATAATTACTGTCTACGAAATTATTTGCCAAATCAACAATGCCAATAAACAGCTCCAATTTTCACAGGAGCACCGAGCACAATAGAAACGGCAGCGTAATAAATTAAGCAACCGATCCATTCAAGTCGTGATCTACTTGCGCGTTCTATTAGCAGGAGAGCATTAATCAATAGGTTGCCAAAAGCACCTCGGGTCGCGTTCCCTAACTTTCCCAAGGGTTCCGCGATTCGGTGGCGCGACGGCGGCGACCCTGGCTCCTCGGGCACAAAGCCCTTTCTTGCGCAGGCGCATCTGTCGCGCACCGGGCCTGCACAATGGACTCGAACACAGCTATAGTTGTTTTTTTCCTTGCGCTTACGTCGCTCAACTGGGGTGCGATACCTGACTTCGAAAAGTGTAATACCGAATGCCACGTTCCCGTAAGTTTACTAATACGAATAACTTAACAACGAATGCACGCCATCACGAAAAAAATGTTCGTTGGTTTTAGTACTAACCTAACATAACCAACCCATGTCGGTAAATAGTAACATTCACAAGAATTTCGTAGTGGCGTGCATTCGTTGTTAAGCGACGGGGACGTGGTATTCGGTGTTACACTTTTCGATGTCAGGTATTACACCGGCTCAACTGCCGTACATACATACCTACATGTTATTCATGCTTGGAGCAGCATAAGTTGAGTTGAGTGGGACAAGACCGTGTGACGGTTTTATAACGGAATTCGGCAAAGGCCTGCTTGGGAGAGCTGGAAATTATTGTAATTAAATTACAAAGAAAATGAAGACAGAAAAATTACGAAAAAAATCTTGACCTGATGCGGGAATCGAATCCGCGTCCTATATAAAACAAACATTTATATGATGTTCAAATAAAAATCAAATCTTAAATTGAATTAAAATAGTTTGTCAGAGGTATTGTAGAAAGGTTCGAATAGGTCAGTTACCACTGCACTGCGCTCGACAAAACTGGACGTCAGTATAGCACCGTTAAATGGGTATTTTAACGATACTGAGAGAAATAGGTTATAAAAGAATAATGAGCAGCAGCAGGAGACGTTTAGCAGTTTAACTTATTTTTCTTTTTAATAAGTAGTTTATGTAACACAACGCAAAAATGCTGCAAGCTTTTAGGACACGTACCTAGGTACTCCTGTGACAGTGGCGTGGGTAATTTTTCGATGACATTTTATTATTGGTTATTTTTGCCAATAGCAATAATTTAAGTTTCTTATTGAATTTATAATGTTTTTATAATGTTCAAATAACAAAAAAGAATAAGAGAGCTACAATGGAATATATGTTAGAGTGTCTATAATAAATTAGCTTAAATAGCCGATAACGTAAAAGACTTTAAAAATAGCTCAAAATATCAAATTTAGAGATCGAGTGAAGAGTCTGTACACACATTCAAGAAAAAGTCATTGGGAATAAATATTTTTTTCATTTTTGTTCAAATTCGAAACGATGGATGAAATAAATATAAGAATAGAAGTACTTTGTAAAGCTTCTGCAGTTTACGAAGCATACTAAACAAGAAACAATGTCATGAATCTGGATGACTAATGCATAGAAAATTTCAATCAGGAGGAAAAAGAATGAGGGAACCGACCCTCGTGCCAACGAATCAAACATTTCTTTTTATCTCACTTCCAACTGACAATTGTGTTTTTTTTTTTTTAAAAAGAATTCACTCCATACCTTTTCCTACCACCATATCACACATACATTAGAATTGGATAGGTGTAAATTTCAATATAGATACCGAACCATTTTAAATCAAATATTCGTTTACTTTATCATAATTATTATCATCACCAGCGCTTAAACGTGGCTGCCTTCCCTATGTATAGAAAAATATAGGGAGAATGGGCCGCAACCCACCACGCTGGCCAAGTGCGGATTGGCGGTATTAATGCGGATGCAGCCGGAATTTAAAGGTTTAGCGTGCCTTCTGAAGCACGGAAGAGCTCGAGATAGTATATTTTTGGTCACACCTTCAGTGACCATCTTCATCGTGAACACCTTCAGGGAACATTCGGCAATCGCCCGCTCATTCCTATCTGCCGCACTGTCAAAAAATAACTGATTCGAAACTAGTCTAGATAATTTTTTGACATTATGTACTCATTAAAGTTAATTGACGTCTCTAAACGCGGCAGTGTACCAATATTAATTATTATCTGATACCATCTTATTTCTTTACTGCCGCACTCAGAGACGTCAAATAACGAATATGAGTACTTAACGTCAAAAAATGACAATTCAAAACTAGTCGCTATTCTTGCCGTGTCTATGGTCTAGATTTGAATGAATTTTTTATTACATTAAATACTCATTAAAGTTAATTGACGTCTCTGAGTGCGGCAGTAAGAGGTCGAAGTCAAATCAAAACCAGTCGCTAACCTTGCCGGGTCTATGGTCAAGTTTTGATAGAGATTCTTTGTATTAAGTATTCAATTATTTAATTATGAAGGCATACCGTAGTTAGCTACATTTTAATAGAAATCAGTATATGTGTAGGTAGGAGGTACCTTTCTACTTACCTAGGTAGTTGAGCGAGAGACAACGATAGACGATTTTAGTTCGCTTAGTGACATCTAGTGTCATACAGCGGAGTTATGATCTGATTTAGCACACTGATGCAAGTAAAAGCAGCCACCACCACATTTAATTACAATAATTTTTATTAGGGCTATTATTTCCATTCTTTAGAATTTAAACAGTACCTAATTAAAATTAAACACATTTACGCCTGATATCATTAGCCTGATATTTACAAATGGATTGTTTCCTACAGTATTTACGTTTATATGGCTACTTCGATTGGCGTGGTATTGTTTGTCTCATGATACGACTGCTGCAATCAGAGGCATCAATTAACTTTAATGAGTACTTAATGTAGAAAAATTTCATTCCATTCTAGTCCTATACCCAGCAATAATAGAGACTAATTTTGAATTGTGATTTTTTAACAATAATTAGGTACTCATTAACGTTAATTGACGTCTCTGAGAGTGGCAGTGACTGAATGAATTGAGAAGACCTACTCAAGAATACTCCACTAATTTTCGACTTTAGGTGAAATCCAGTAAATCATCGATAAGACTAACCGTGACTGGACGACAAAGAAAGTTAAAGCTGTTGAGAAGCACATTTATGCTATTACCGCTTAGCTGGCAATAATGCACGGCGCTGAATTTTGTGATGCGCTTTATTTCGGTCTGTAGTCTGTTCAATGACACCTAGCTTGGATCATAGAGTAGGGGCCAGATAAGTCCACGCGTGGTCAAAATTGGAACTAAAAATTCGTCAGCTATTTTGTTTGTCTAAGAGTGTCAATGTTAGCGAGCAGCGCCACCCCTCGCGCGCAGTCTTATCTGGCCTACAGTCTAGTTATACTTACACAATTACTTTAGCCGAAAAAATATACAGGTAACAGTTGAAAAAAATCGAGGCGTACCAACCCTTAGGTATAGACCGTTGTCTTGTCCTTCGTACAATGGGCGGCTCTGTAACAAAAGCAATGCAAGCAACACATATAGTTTAACAGTTTTAATAATGGCAAATTGAAATGCACCGAATTGAAAATAGGAAAAGGTGGTTCGAGCATTGTTAAAAATACTCATTGTCTGTTATCTGGGCCATTCATGGCATCTCGGATTGTGTTTCACACCTTGGCGATATCGGTGAGAGGAGACGTCATGCGTTCTTTTCAAACAGACTCGAACTGCAGCAAAATAAAAACACAAAAATCTTGACTAACATTAAACTACTATGTTCTTATGTAATTTTTCAAATTTCCAAATTCCATGTAGATGCTCGTTGGTCATGGTCTCTTTTATAGATAGCGAAGCAAAGTGCGCAAGGCGCAAATCTCCTGTTTACCACAATTTTAAAGTGTATCAGCTGTTGGCGCGCCCAAATTGTAAAGGGAAAACCACAAACAACAGCATACCAAAACAGGGGTTGTGTCAGGCAGCCGTCTGGCTGTTAACTTAAGCATTGAGCAATATATATAGTAATTTTTAACACCTATACATACATACATACATAAATCACGCCTATATCCCCGAAGGTGTAGGCAGAGGTGAACTAGCACCCACGTTCACGTCCACTTAACACCTATGCATTAACTAATATCACTAGCTGACTAGCAGCTTATGCCGTATGGTGATGGCGGAGCAGATAACAATTGTCACCACCCCCATCTGTCCCGTGGGTGTCGTACAAGGCGACTAAGGGTTAAGACAGCAATGAGTAATGGCCAGCGGCATTCCTCTTATGCCACGCCATGTACTGCGATTTCTAATTTGCGAACTCTGCTCTGCCTACCCCTTCGGAGATATAGGCGTGATTTATATATGTGTAGTACCTATGTATGTACTACTGAATATGAATGGAAGAGGAAACGTACTGTGCAGTTAACCCAGGAACAGGGTAAGAGGATGACGTTCCGATCCATGTTGGGGTTCCTGTCCGGCTAGCATGCATGAACACCAAAACACGGTATGATAAAGACATTTATCGCTTTGAACTGTCAAATATTTTGGTTGGATTTATGAGAGTTCAAAGCGATAAATGTCTTTATCATATCGTGTTTTGGTGGTCATGCTAGCCGGGCTGGGCTTTATATCACTAAAATACATGTGTGTAGTACAAATGTGTGTGTACTGTCATGTGTATGTATGTACCTACCTACTAGCTGCCCGGTAAACATTGTTTTGCTCTTATCACTATTATCACTAAGAGTATACAAAATAACCTACGACCTATTCTCAGACCTACCAATACATAAATACCTACACTAACATAACAATTAATCTTAAACTTGTTTGTTCAAAAACTCCTCAGCCCGGCTAGCATGACCACCGAAACACGATATGATATAGCCATTTATCGCGTTGAACAGGCAAAAATCATTGGATTTTAAAACTTAAATAAGCCAGAATTGAATAATTGAGTAAGCCTTTAAAGCCAGATCTTAAAGTAGCCATTTTTCGCTTTGAACTATCGAAAATCAATGATTTTTGTAAATTCAACGCGACAAATGCTATATCATATCGTGTTAGGTTGGTCATGCTAGCCGGGCTGAAATGGATTGCCGATCAAGAACACGAGATTTTTAAGAAAATTGTGTTTTCGGCGCGTTTCAATGGTGTCAGTCAGATTTTTTTTTGGTAATTCAAAAAATGATTCCGAGTGGATTTTGAGCAGTGAAATTGGTGCTATTTTGATGCACAAGCATCCAGGTTGGTGTGCAATTATGCAGAATCATTGAAAATAAGTCTTGTGTTGTGTTTGATGTCGAGAATGTTATAGTGGTTTTGATTATATCATCAGTCGCCTTCATGAACTCTGTTATCATTCAATTCGCGCCAAGCATTCACTCCCTAGATGCGTTAAAATGTATGACATCCATATTTCAAAGTTATTCATTTCACTCACCCATTAAACTCATATGAATAAAGAATAAATATACTAAAGAGATGGCTGTAGGGGTTAGAACCTTTACCTTTCCTAAAAATACATGGAGAATTTAAAAAAATATATTTTTTCTTCTTTGGGTAGGCAACGTGAGCTAGCTCATACAGTTTTAGTATTATTACTATTTTAGTGTTATTTATTATTTTAGCAATTTACAACCTCCATCTCTTTCTATCTTTTTCCATATATAGAATGATCGTTAAGAGTGGGGATGGTTAACAATAATAACACCATTTGAATTCATACATATTATACGAAAAAGGCTTAATTTATTTATATAAGATAAATAAATTAAGCCTTTTTCGTATAAGGAGTAGGCAGAGGAATTTTAACACCCATATTTTACCAGCTTATTACAGGTTTAATAAAAAGGGGCGTCAAATGTAATAATCTAAAAACAGATAATCAAATAAACCATAATGGTATGGTGGAATGTATACAATAACAACAATGAAGTCATACATTTTCCTTGTGGTGGAGTTGATTGCACTGACCTCTCGCTGGGCTGTAGGTTGTCATCCAAAACATGAAGCAAAGATTATCGCCAACTTGGCGCTGATGGCACTGGTGTGCGAAGGTGAACGTCCACGGAACTAATATTCATATTGTCAATTAAAAGGAACAAACGTCAAATTTAGTACCCATGCCGCTCGGTAGGGCGCTTCAAATCGCCACAAGAAACATTTATCATTTTTATAGAAATATTCAGACCACAATACTAGCAACACTCAGTATATTATTATTGCTTGCAACATCTAAGATAATAATTATTGTCATGTCAATTGTCATTGTCAATTTAAACTGTCAAAATGGCACGTCAGCAGCAAGATGTTGATGAACTTTTTGATGTAAAAAATGCATTTTACGTTGGAAATTATCAACAAGCAATCAATGAAGCACTTAGCTTTAACGTAAGTTATTATAGCACTATACTTTTTTGCAGTCAAAATGTTATAAAACTATATTAATACTGTTTATTCGGATGATGGAAACCACGACGCGACGGTATACATGTCTATCGTCATGTTTCATCAGAAATTTCAGAAATTAAGTCTCACTGTCTAATAATTCCTATAGAATTTGAACTTAATATATCATATAGAACCATGAAATCTTTTACAGGCCTCCACACCTTTGCTGGCGCTTGAAAAAGATGCCTTCTTGTACCGCGCCTACATAGCTCAGGGTAATTATCGGTTGGTGCTGCAAGAATTGAAGTCAGCGGACCCAATGCTGCTCCCACTAAAGGCCTTGATAGAATACTTATCACCCGGGGCTAACAAGCCAGCTATAGTTGCTGATATTGAAGCCAGAGTAAGTAATTACGAGAACACAAAATAAAATTTTTCAAGACTTAACATGCATAATCATTGTCACATTTACTGCCGCACTCAGAGACTTCAAATAACGCTAATGATTACTTTATGTCAAAAAATCTCATTTACTGCCGCACTCAGAGACGTCAATTAACTTTAATGAGTATTTAATGCCAAACATTTTCATTCAAATCTAGACCATAGACCCGGCAAGAATAGCGACTAGTTTGGAATTGTCATTTTTTGATGTTAAGTACTCATTAACGTTATTTGACGTCTCTGAGTGCGGCGGTTAAATCTAGACCATAGACCCGGCAAAAATAGGAACTAGTTTTGAATTGTCACTTTTTGACATTAAGTACTCATTAGCGTTACTTGACGTCTCTGAGTGCGGCAGTTAATGCCATATATTTTTTAATTTAGTTAAGAATATCATTTTGCAGACCTTTTCATGTAATTTTTGTGGATCCAGCTGGGACCAGCTGCATAACATATCTTCCGAAGCATGGAAGAACTTGCAATATAAATTTTTGGTCACACATTCTATGATACCCAAATTTTTTGATGTTGTTATAATAGTATTATAATAATAAACTTTTAATTTCAGACCTAAGTCTATAGCGTTAGTAACAATTTTAATCTTATGAGCTAGTGGTAGTATGTTATATGATATTAAAATCATTTTTTTAATTGCTTTCAGGTTGCAAAAGGCACTGAACTAAGCAATGAAATATTCCTAATTGTTGCTGCTACTATATACTACCACGAAGACAATTATGAGGCAGCTCTGAAGTAAGTTTTGTATATTTTTAAATCTTTTTTAATAAGAAAGAAAGAAAGAAAATATTTATTGGCCTTAAAAAAGAGAACAAACAAGTTTATAAGACAGTTACTGGCCAACTAGGTCATGCCTTAGCATAATGCACAGTGGTAGGTGACACCTACTGTGGTGCTGGTATTCTGGCATAAGTTGTCTTCAACATCACAGCAAGTCTTTTAATACTGGTGGGCGTACCCCACGTCTCTATGAATGGAAGAATATATGAATAGTGGTAGCCACATCACTGGCTTAAAGCGGTTTGATGGGGATTAACAACATATTATTATTAGGATTTAAGCAACTAGGATTTGTATTACATATTTGTAAATCTCCTTTGACATAAAAACCTATACTACAGTTTTTGCAGTATAAGATCCTTATAGAATCATATTGACAGAGAGAATTTAGAAAAAAATTGTTGTGTTTGGGTTACAAATTTGGTAATGAATATTTGGACTATGATAGAGTACAAATTTTGATGTTATATTTGTGTTCAATATCTGAACAATGTTATTGATGTTCCAGCTCTTTTACACAAGATCTCATTCTGAGTGCATGTATTTACTTATATGAATAACAAGTTTTGACATTTGGACATTTTGTCATATTGATCATTGGCTTACATTTTACCCGAAATAAAGTTGTGATTTATGTATAGAATGACATTAAAATAATGACTTTAGATATTTATTTTTGTATTCAAGGAGCTGCAAAATAAATGTTCCTTTTTTTTGTAAATTACTGCATGTTCAGGATATAATTATGGATGGATTCATGAGTGACAATCTGCCGCACTCAGAGACGTCAATTAACTTTAATGAGTATTTATTGTCAAAAATTTTCATTTAAATCTAGACCATAGACCCGGCAAGAATAGCGACTAGTTTTGAATTGTCATTTTTTGACGTTAAGTACTCACTAACGTTATTTGACGTCTCTGAGTGCGGCAGAATGACTATTAGATACAACCAGGAACAAGAAGAGGCTATACATGCCATGTGCATCTAATTGAGTTATAAAAACACATTTTCCCAGGATTCTTCATGGTGCCCAGGGTCTTGAATTGCGCGCATTCACCCTACAGTGCCTTCTGGCCATGAATCGTCCTGACCTAGCCAAAAAACAACTCAAGCTGCTGCAGGATATAGAAGACGATGGCACCCTTACTCAGCTCTCGCAGGCTTGGCTCAATTTGTCACAGGTTTGTTACTATGTTATCTGCAATTTGCTCTGTGATGCAGTGGTTGAGCGTGCTCGGCCTACTATTGTATAAAGCAATGTTCACTAAGGCCAGTCATTGGATGTGTGACTAAGTATATTATCTCAAGCTCCTCTGTGCTCCGGAAGGCACGTTGAGCTGTTGGTCCTGGCTGTATTTGTAGTTGTTAACATCCATTAATCCGCACTGTGCCAGCGTGGTAGGTTATGACACATTTTACCTACTCAATACCTCAATGAAATATTTTTCACTAACACCTATCATCTAGCCCAAAGTAAGTAGCCTAAGCACTTGTGTTATGGATACTAGATGACAGACATATTTTTAATATAATTATGTATATAAATGTTGAAAATATACTACATAAACATATATACAACCATGACTCGGAATCAAACATTCGTGGTCATCACAAAGTATGCCCCTACCAGGATTCGAACCCGGGACCTCTTGGCCAATACCCAGCAATCTGAGCATTCGACCAAGGCGGCCGTCAAATTAATTGCAAGCCATAATGAACAATGAGGCGGTAAGTATAAAATATCATGCAAGATCACTATGGACCCTGTCAGGCAATTTGCTGTAGACGAGAAGAGGCCCAAAATTATTTTATCCAGGTTAAGGCCTTTGACCCTGCAGTAAGAATATTAATTGTGATGATGATAGATTTCCTTGTCATAATATCGCCTAGCGATTTAATGGTGTTGAAAATCCAATTGATTACAGGGAGGGCCTGGAGTTCAGGACGCTCATTACAGCATCTTGGAGCTGTCGGAGCGACTGAGCTCCCTCGGTGCGGGACCGTCATCTGTGGGAGCTGCCGCTGCCGCATCCCGAGGTACAGATTACATCATTATTATACGCAATAAAGATCTAACCACATAAAAGAAATATAATGTAGGTATAAGACAAGTTATACAAACTGACCTGCTCTCCTAGCCAAGTGGCCATTCCATTCGAATGGATAAAATACAAATGTATTACAGAGAAAACAATCGTCAGACGTGTGGTGACGGCAGAGTAGAATACAATTGTCACCACCCCAAGTCTCTCCCGTGGGTGTCGTACAAGGCGACTAAGGATAAATCAGCGATGAGGAATGGGCAGCAGCGTTCCTCTTATACCACCTAGCAATAGTACTGCGACTTTTGTGCCCGATAAATGGCAATAGGCTCGCCACCTATTACATGGGACTTAACATAATTGGCGAAGCGTGGGTGCTAGTTCACCTCTGCCTACCCCTTCGGGGATATAGGTGTGATTTATGTATGTATGTATGTATGTTTTCTATTCGTTCGACTGGCCACTTGGCTAGACCCCCTGGAAGCAAATAATGCAGAATGTGCAGGCAGACCTCTACTTATAATACCAACCAATTTACAAAAACATATTACCGTTATTGTATATTGAGAAGCTCAATGGCGCAGTGGCTTAGCGTGCTCGGCCTGCGATTGCAAACTAAGCAAAGTTCGCTAATGCCTTTCATTGGATGGGTGACCTAAAATTTATTTTGGCAAGTTCCTCCGTTCTTCGGAAGGCATGTTAAGCAGTTGGGACCGGCTGCATCTGAAGTCGTCATT
Organism: Cataclysta lemnata; assembly: GCA_963931975.1. NCBI lineage: Eukaryota > Metazoa > Arthropoda > Insecta > Lepidoptera > Crambidae > Cataclysta > Cataclysta lemnata. The sequence goes on along the minus strand of OZ008353.1, from coordinate 12,908,046 downwards.
ACCCACCAATCGTACCGGCGTGGTGGGTTATGTATGGTCCATTCCCTCTATATTCTTCCATCTATAAGAAAGGCCTCTGCCCCCTTATTAGGGACGTTAAAGGGCTGGTTATGATGAGGTTATACACCCCATTCACTTGGGCTTGAAACAAATTGTAAACAATCTTGATATATCTTTTGAAATAAAACATAAAAACACTTAAAATGTGTAACACCAATATTTCAAAGCAGCAAACAGTGTATTTGTCTATCATTGATGACGTATTTTAGAATACACGTTTCTTGTGTCTCTATATCTACGAAATGCTCTTCAAAGCATTTCGTAGATATAGAGACATGTCTAGATTGTTTACATTTTGTCTCAAGCCCAAGTTAATGGGGTTGTTGAGAACTATAAACTCCTTTATCATTTATTTTCTATTTTGAATATTATTTCCATATTCCGTAATTATTGATGACAGTTGTTATTATTGTCATTGTGATACATAGCGAAAAGAAGTAAATAATTTGATGATCCAAGTCAGAGCCAAAGATAATAAATACAATACTATGTAAGATCAGAGCCTTTTCATTTAAACGAACAACTAGAGCTATCTCTAACAGTTCTAATTCTTCCATAATCATTGGTTTGTTTTTAATTTCTTTATTAAGGAGGGCAAAGGGATCTAGCCTATACAGCCATATCTTTTGTATTTACCTTCATTCCTTTTTGAAAAGCTATGACGGAAAAGGTAAATGAGTTATGTGCTTACAGCCATATTATGTGTTACATGTTACTGTTTTTAAATAATAGTTTAATTTGATCTTGTTTTTTGACGTCTCCAATTATATTGCCGAAAATGGTTCCAGCGGAAGACCAGCTCTAGTCGTGAGGCTGGCAATATGCTGAGCTGGGACCGATTGAGACGTATTATATTACCTACTTTATTTCTTTTATACTTTATACTTTATTTCTATTGTTTCTTTTTAAGTATTGAGTGCATCGTTACAGGCATGTGGGAGGAGGCGGAGCAGTTGCTTTCGGAGGCCGGGGCCCGCGCGCCGGCGCATCCGGACCTGCTTCTAGGCCTCTCGGTGGCAGCCAGCCATGTTGGCAAACCGGAGGTATTTTATTTTATTTTCTTCGGAGAGCTTATGGCACTTTACTACATGGTAATTACAAAATTTAGGTTGTCAATGGCCTATTACAAGCTTTCACATATGATTATCAGATGTATTGTACTGTCATCTGTATAATACAATTTGACGGCCGTTTTGGTCTTCTGGTCAGATCGCTAGTTTATCGGCTAAGGTGTCCTGGGTTCGAATCTTGGGGCAAATGTTTGTGTGATGAATATTTGTTGTCGAGTCATGGTTGTTATATGTTATATAGAATTTTTTTTAATGTAAGGGTATGTATTCTGAAAAAAACTTAGTTTTTTGATCGCACCCATTTATCCCTTAAGGCGTTCCAAGATAGCGAGCCTATTATGTACTTACATAGATCACGCTTTTTTAACCCATGGGCGAATGACACCCAATTTTGTATAAACGAAAATTGGGTGTTTTATGTAAATCACGCCTATATCACGCCTAGGTCCCATGTAATAGGTGGCGAACGTATTGCCATAATATACCCTTAGTCGCCTTGTACGACACCCACGGGAGAGATGGGGGTGGTGACAATTGTATTTTGCTCTGCCGTCATCACGCGGTCTATTTTTGTTTTGTCTTGACGATTCATGAGTGTATTGTAATCATACCAGCCCCCGTATTATGTAAGCCCATGTTCAGTTGCTTTGGTCTACCCGTCACTCTCACACTTTGCTATTATTCTCAATGAGTAAGAGTGATAGATAGACGGAAGCAACTGAAATCGGCTTACATAATACGGTCAGATATGATTATGAACATACGATTTTTGACTTTGACTTTATGACGGCAGAATACTCCCCTCAAACTTACAGAACCCCGATTATGTAAGCCTCTTTAAATCGCATTCGTCTACCTGTCACTCTCACACTTTGCGATTATTCACAATGAGTGAGAGTGACAGGTAGACGAACGCGATTGAAAGAGGCTTACATAATAACCCCGCAGGTGTCATACTGCCGGACTCAGAGACGTCACATAACGTTAATGTGTACTTAAAGTCAAAAAATGTCGATTCATAATTAGTCCTTATTCTTGCCGGGTCTATGGTTTAGATTTGAATGAAAATTTTTGACATTAAATACTCATTAAAGTTAGTTTACGTCTCTGAGTGCGGCAGTTAATGAAGGTTGTCTTTACTTCCAGGTGGCGGCACGCTACCTAGCCCAGCTGTTGGACAGCCATCACGAACATCCGTTCACCAAGGACTACACAGCTAAAACGAATGAGTTCAAACGACTGGTAGGCCAGTACCAACCTTCGGTCGCGAGTTAAACACTGTTTGATACGAAATACCCGACTTGCAGTCGACCGTCTTATGTAAATTGTATGCTTAATGTTAAATGGAGAAAATTATATTATATATTCTAATTTGAAAATTGATCTGATTTTATTTATGGAGTGATGAAGGGGATTCTGGGTGATGAAAGAATACATACATACATAAATCACGCCTATATCCCCGAAGGGGTAGGCAGAGGTGAACCACCACGCTTCGCCAACCATGTCAAGTCCCATGTAATAGGTGGCGAGCCTATTGCCATTTATCGGGCACATTGCTAGGTGATATAAGAGGAACGCTGCTGCCCATTCCTCATCACTGATTAATCCTTAGTCGCCTTGTACGACACCCACGGGAGAAATTTGGGGAGGTGACAATGGTATTCTACTCTGCCGTCACCACACGGCACGGCAGATCAGCTCGTGATGAAAGAATGATTGTGATTATTGTGATTATCTGTCGGGTCTGCACCGAAAATACGGCGTGATGCCCGAAATGTTTGGAGGAAATTTAAAGACAAAGCAAGCGATGCCGATGTTATAGTTCGCGACAGGTCGACATGGCAATCGGGGCACGCGTCATTTATGAGCTTACACGCATAAATGACGCCCATTTATCCTATATATATATTTATCATTTATAGGGAGAATGGGTCGTAACCTGACGCGCTGGCCCAGTGAGGATTGGTGGGTATTAGTGACTGCAGATGCAGCCAGGACCAATGGCTTAACGTGCCTTTCAAAGCACAGAATTTCGAGATAATATAGTTTTGGTCACCCATTCAATGACTGGCCTTAGCGAATATTGCTCAGTTTACGGAATCGCTTATCTTATCACATATTGTCGGGGGACAATAATGCTGTTAACATTATCATTATGGCTACAGATTGTGATAACATCGTGGTAGCTAGCCAGGTGGACTTGAAAGAAGTCCTACCACCAACCAAACCGTGAACAAATTTGTGCCCCCCTGGGGATCGAACCCCGGGACATCCGGATCTTAATTCCGTTGGCGTACCACTGGACGACGGAGACGGTTAAATTAAAATAAAACGGTGATGAATAAAATGAAACACAGCGTATGTTGGAGCGTGTATGTCAGTAGATGGGGTAGTCCTCTTCGGTTTGTTCGTCCTCCGGCTCGTCGCCAGGGTTCGTGGTGTTGGCCAGGATGTAGAACTCTCGCAGCTTGGCGTCCATCGCGCTCATGTCCTGCCATTGCAAAGGGAAAATATAGCTTAGCTTAGCTTAGAGTGCGCGCCAGATACGACTGCGCGCGATGGGTGGCGCTGCTCGCTCACATTGACACTCCTAAACAAACAAAATAGCGGGCGGAGTTTTAGTTCCAATTTTGACCACGCGCAGACTTATCATGCGCGCACTCTATTAACTCGTTGAGGTAGATTGGTTTGCCGGTCCTAAGCTTGTTCTAGTAGGAAGGAGAAATTGTTATCAACTAGTGATGATTATTACGAATGTTGATATTCAAAAATGGTCAATGTATTTTATAGTTTTCCTTTGTAGAATAAAATATTTTATAAGTCTGCCATTTTCCAAGAAAATATATCGCATATCTAAAAAATATATAGCACTGTAGGCATATCTAATGCCTACAGTGGCCCTAGCCAAGTGGCGAATCTATTCGAAACAAACAAATGTATGAAACTGACGTATTACGTAGAAAACAAAACGTCAGTTTCATACTTTTGTATTCTATGCGTTCGAATATAATAGAAAAGCCACTTGGCTAGTTCCTCAGGTACATTTATTGAAAAAAGTTTGTTAAATACCTGTGAAAGACTCAGTGGCAGGTCGGGCGGATCCGCGTCTCCCTTCACCAGGGACCAATCGGTGGTCGCTTCTGAGTGACCGATGTTTCCTGATTGACCTGCAAGTTGTTGCATTCATTCAAATAAGTTGAGCACATAAGTTATGGAACATTCATCGTCTTACGGGTAAGTTTCCTAAATATTAAGGAACATGAAGTCGCCACTTACTGCCGCACTCAAGATACGTCAATTAACATTAATGAGTATTTAATTTCAAAAAATTATAAAGAATATGACTATTCAAAACTAGTCGCTATTCTTGCCGTGTCTATGGTCTAGCTACATTTAAACGAAATTTTTGACATTAAGTACTCATTAAAGTTAATTGAAGTCTCTGTGTGCGGCAGTTAACATAAGACAAGAAACCTTTCTCGCTCGCTCCCTATTACATGGAACCTGAAGTAAGCTGGCCAAACCCAGGTGTTGAAAAACCTCTGCCTACCTTTTAGGAGAAAAAGACGTGATTTATATATGTAGGTATGTAAGAAATCTTTAAAAATTAATAGCAAATAATTCTTATAGTACATATTTATAATCTCATACGTTACGAGATTTAAAAAAAATACGACCATAAAATATAGGTACCTAATTTTACTTATCTCAAGGGTATTCTGGCACAACCGAATTGGAAGATAAAGCAGTTATACGGGTTTGGCAGATGAAAAGAGCCGATAAACAGATAAAACTATCCCCATGAGATTTTGAAATCTTCCACTTATTCGTTCCTCCCAGAATAACCTCCATCTCATATTCAAAAAACATAAAACTGTACTTCCAATTATTGTGCAAAGAGGTTTATTTACAGCAAACTCCGTCGTCTCCTACCCTACGACACCCACGAATATAAAGGTGGTGGAGAAAACGGTATTCTGCTCTACCACCGTATCACTCGTAAGAGCCCGTACCCACTTAAGCCATCAGTCTGTTTTGCCGCAGGTCGGTGATTCGACTCGCCGCCAATTTACGTTTGTATTCCGTACGCGATGGACGGCCACGATGATGTTCTTATATCGAATGAGACGAAAAATAAGTAGAAAACGAAGACAACATTGGGTGCATTCTATACTTCGAGATTGTTTTGACTGATCGTCGCAGTGCCAAAACGTCCGTCAAATAACGTCAAATATTTTCCCGGAACAGTCATAATGTGGACAGCTCCATACAAATTGTCCTGCCACTGGCACATCCGTTTATTTAGACTGACCGAGAAAAAAGACGATCGGATAAGTGGGAACTTAAAAGAATACACCTTACCGCGGGAGGCTATCTCCGGCCCGTGGTCTCTGACAAGGGGCGGGGCAGTGTACGCCTCCAACAGCTGCTCGGTCATGCTCTCCTGCTCCAGCCGCTCTTGCTTATGCTGGTACCGCCACGCTTTCTGCAGGTTAAACCGCTCGGGTCTGAAGTAAATAAATTAACAAAGGTTATTTTTGGAGGTTCAACGATGCCAAAATAAGCCTAAGGGCCTGTTTCACAATCGACGAGATCTGGTTAGCTTACTTGGCAGATCATTTGACAATATTAATATGAAATATAAGTCAATTGAACTGCCAAGTAAGCTATTCAGAACTTACCCGTCGATTGTGAAACAGGCACAAAATTATGATCAATAAAGATAAAAGTCTCCCGGATAGATGGCAATAAATTTGCCTCTATCACGTTCCGACCTAACACCTCTGACAAATTTTTGCGGAGGATCTCTATATTCTCGTAAACCTTGATTTCTAGAACGAAATTTTACAACTTTTAAGATGATGAGGAAGGTGGGAGTTCATGCTAAGCTCACTTCAAATAGAAGATGTGGACTAAATATAAAGGCCAGGAAGAACATTTATATTATTATATTTTGAATAACTGCCCTACGGCAAACACATGGGACCTCTAACATAAACGCCGAAACGTGAGTGTTAACCTCCTCCCCCTTCAAGGATAAACAGGCGTGATTTATCTAAGTATGCATGTAACTTTTACTAGCAATTCTGCTTACTGTTCTCCCTCTTTAAACACCTTGGCTTCCAAATTCCTGATGTCATGCCTGATGTCTGCCAGCAATAGGAGCATCAGGTCCAATGATCCCTTAGGGCCCCGTGCGCCCCGGGGGCCTCGTGGGCCCGTCTCCCCTTTAGGGCCCTCCATACCTGGGGCCCCCGGGGGACCCTTCAACAGACAAAAAAAAGCGACACTTAGATACTGAAACTGGAAAACATATTGACAGGTTATTTTGGTCCCTATTTAAAATTCAATGTTTGTTTATTGGTCTCGATTTTTAATGGTTTAAATCACTATGGTTAGTTGTATCTCCCCCATCTCTGCTGCGGGTGTCTTACAAGGCGACAAAGCGTAAAGACAGCGATGAGTAAATGGGCAGCAGCGTCACTCTTAAACATACCAACTAGATAAATGGTTGAGTAAGATCTTGTCTTTAGACCACACCAGGCGTAATGTTAGCGTCGGACGGAATATGCCTAGCATTAATCCATGTAAGTATTTTGAGAAGGATTTGGAAATTTTGCATTCCATGAAGCGCTGGCAGGATGCCGGATGTGGAGAAAAATGACCTTACACCACGATGTGCCGAAAACCGGGCAAAGTGGAGTAGGCTTAGTCGGAATGCGGACCGCGGACCCTGGTGCCAGGCCGGGAAGCGGTTGGACGAAGAAGTTAAGAAGAAAAAGTTATCTTATCCTTTGAGAATTGTAGTTGTGGCATAAACTAACAAGGTTTTTAATAAGGTATATATATCAAAGGCTTTTGTGTGTTAATTTGTATCAAAGTTTGTAAGTACCCTGGGTCCTCTTTCACATCGGCAATAACCTCCTTCTAGAGGTGCAGTCGCGTCGAGCACTCTGTGCGTAAGCGTGCCTTCGGCGAAACGGTCGCCGTCTGCAAATTGAAACCTCAAATCAGATTATGTGCCGTATGTGCACACTTGAACACCTGTGGACAAAACAACAACAAAAAAAAAACGAATTATTCGAGTGCTATATCTTGATCAATGGTATTTTATTTTATATTAGGTTATTACACTGGCTTCAGGTTTATTATATGTACATAAGTCTCTAATCCGGGAACACACATAAAGGATTTAGGACATAGAGCATTCAAGACAGTCTGACAGCAGCGTTATGAATGGACCCGCTACGATATATCAAGATAAATCCTCCAATTTTTGAACAAAGGTGAAGCTATGTCTACTGTAACATTATACGATGTGCTACAGCGTTCTCTAGAAGATATTTCGGTTTCATGTATAGTTACTTTTAATGATAAAATAAATAAACAATATAATTATATCCGCTTAACAAGTAGGTACGATTGCATAGTTGGCTAAAAGCACTGGACTGTGAAGAAACAGAAAAATTGTCAACAGTTCTTTCTTAATACATACCAACATACAGACATACCTATAAACACGCGCGTAGAAACACATAAACACTCACAGTTGTTCAAACTTATAACACACACATGCATGCCACTTTAATAATAATACTACTTAGTTCGGATGTGGATAGGCTGATTAGCTGTCATACAGGATCTTCTATTACAGACGCCAGTCTCTCGCATAGACTTCCTGAGGTATTATTAGTTTACTAAAAAATATATAGGATTATTATCATGAAACAGTACAAAATATAATAAAACCTTCTTTGAAAATAGGATTGTTGGTGACTTTCTTGAGCGTCACCTGCATGACCTGCAGTTGGTCAGCGAGAATTTTTACGCGCTGAGACAGCAAGAAGACCGTTTCGCTGGGAGCGTAGCTGCGCGACGATGCACGAATTAACGGCAATGGCTCCTGTGACCAGAATAGGGGGTTAAGATTCGGTGACAAAAATATCGATACCTAAATTGAAGAATGACTGGGTGCGATAGTTATACATGAATCACATCTGTTTATTATTGCTCCGTTTCCCATCATATTTATAGTCATTAGTCGCCTTGTACGACATCCGCGAGATACCTTGGGATGGTGACGATTATTATTGTATCTTGTTTAGCCGCTACCACCCGATACTTCTGAACAGGGGTCACCCAAGTAGGTAAAATGGGAAAAGTTGCAATTGCTGTATTTGAAGTCATAAAAGACACCCCTTCTATTAAATTTCGTGCCAGATAATTAAGTCTGCGCGCGATGGGTGGTGCTGCTCGCTCACATTGATACTCATATAGAAACAAAATAGCAGGCAGAGAACTTAGGTTAAACCATATAGCTGTAGCCCGTTGCTATATCTGTGTAAATTAATTAAACCTTAACGTTGTAGTTGTAGGTCTTACTGGTAAAGCAATGGGTACAATCAGCCGCTCGCAGCTCCTCCCGTCCCTCGGGGACAGCGTGTAGGGCGCGCTGCACTGGCAGTGGAACCCGCCGACGTCGTTCACACACCTCTGCTCGCAGCCACCGTTGTTGTGGGCGCACTCGTCCACGTCTGGAACCACGCACTGTTATCATCTTCTATTGACTCCTACAGTCCTGCATCACTGACCTCTATTATACAACCTACGCTGGACTGAATACGTCTACTAAAATGACAAATGTTTCTTGTGCCGATTTGAAGATATTTCTTGCTTGTATTTGAAATTACAAATGCATTTCTTATAAAGTTCCGTGGACGTTCACCTTTATACACCAGACCATCAGCGCCAAGATGGCGATAATCAAATTGGCTTCATTTTTTGGATAACAACCTTCAGTCCAACGTACTTGCTTATTAGAGGTCAGTGTCCTACATCTATTTAAAGTTTCTAAATTTAGCTTACTTTGTTAGTTACCAGGTTCCAAATGAAAATAAATAAATTTCCTTATATATTCCTTATATAATGTGTCCAATTAATTCTAAGATCCAAGGTTTGTTTGAAAGGTTTTCAATAAAAAAGAAACCATTTTTATTGCAAAGTTGTTTTTGTAGTAGATGATAAACACTCTTCTTAATTTAAAAAAAGCCCCGTGTGACAATGTCACGGAGACACGGACGGAGCTTTTTGTACGAGAGAGGCTCCGTCCACGTCCCGTCCGGGGTGTTTTCCCGTTAGCTCAGACCTTTAGCCAAGCTATACACCATGCAGGCCACAGAACAGTAAGTCTGTTCTGTGCACCAGGCGACCAGGAACAAAGGTGGGCTCTTACCAACACAGTATGGTTGTATCTTCTTTTGATAATTTTCTTCATGGAATCTGAAGCCCTCGTGGCAGGTACACCATAGCTGGTCTTGGCGCACTTGGCACGCCTGCTCGCACAACCGCAGGCTGCATGGGTCCACTGACTTTGGGATGCACCTGAAATATTTAAAAAAATCTCCTTTTATTACCTTACTCTTCTAATGATGGGTTAATTAATAATACCCGCCTCCTTGAAACTTTGAGAAGGGTAAATAATATAAGAACATAATATTCTAAAACTATTATTAAAAATAGGATAACGTTCGAAATAAATACTCCGTTATTCCTTGTTCTACTAAGACAATAAAATTGGATTTTTCTTTTTGTAACCATAAATAAATATTTGTTACACCTAAATAAAATATAATATAATATATGGAGCTAATATTATTTATTTACGCAACAATACACCCACACACACGACAATACACCCACGTTCGAAATTGTTACGAAATCGCTGCATAGAGAAACGTTGCTATCTATCCCTCTCCGTTTATGATACCATATTGGTATAATATGGTAATATAACATTGACAGAACAATAAAATCAATCCTATTTTATCTGTTCTGTGGTCTGCAAGTATGGTCATACCGTCCGCCGACGTAAATGTGCGTGTCGCAACAGCGCAGGCGTATGCAGGGCACGGACGCGCCCGCGCCGGCGACGCGGCATCTCTCGCGGGAGCGCAGCACGTTCTCCGTGGGACACGCGCTCCGGTAATCCTCGCTGAAAACCAACAAACTCTGAACATCATAATAATATTCTACTTCTTTCTGCGTTCCTAGTCAATCTGCGGTCAGCGCAGTTTGATTCCCATTTGAATGCGGATGACGCGGTTCAATTCCCGCATTATGACGATATTTTTTTTGGGTGGGATTGGGAGGAATTGTTATTCAATAAAATAAAAAAAATTTAGTGACCATTCTGTTTAATTAGTTTGATACAAGAGTTGCTTTAACTTGCACTGACTGACAATAGTCTTTTAACATAAAACTAACATTGTAAACAGACACGTTTCTAATTAAGTAAACTCACGTAGCCCCGTATTAGAAATATACGCAGAATACAAATAATACTTCTGCCGTTTATGTGAGCGTATTGGAATCCCTGCGAATTTTCATCCAATTTGAAAGCTATGCATCGTACCTGTATTTTTGGTAAACTTATCGACATTTACATTTATTAGAAATTTTCGACAGACTTTATTTCAGAATTCAAAATGCTTTGTCTTTGCCTGTGCGTGAATTTTAATTTAAATCGCTCAGAGGGTTTTTGTTTCTGAAAAATGTGGAGGTCACACTAACGATAAAAGGTCCGAGTACTTTGTGTAGTCTGCATTGATGTAAGCAGAAAATTTATACTTTTGTACCATGTATTAATATAACATGGCCCTCTTTAAGCCTAGGTTAATTGAAAGAGATCATAAAGACGCTGTTTAAACGCCGTTATGAGTACCAAGAATCGGGAGCAATGGGTTTAAACTACAACGAATTGAGTGCTTTTCAGTGCAGCTGCAGAATCTGTAGCTGCTGTGCAGTCGTTAACCTTTGTACTCTGATAATATCAAATATGATTGTTTGTTTGGTTTAGTATTGTATGAGAACTACAACAAAGTATATAAAAAATACTTAAGTTAATAAAATAATATAGCAGTTTATTATTATTTATGGACAGTCCTACCAGATAATTATTTTTTATCCATGTGTGGCTTACAACATTCTGCTAGTTTATTTTATAATTTGAATAATGGTTACTAAATTACTAGGTAGGTCACTTTTATGGCATTAGATATAAATATCCCTAATTTTCCAAGACTAATTGCGAAATTAAAATACTAATTAATATGGTATCGTTAATGCTGTTTGGTAAAGCGTTACTATGAACCAAAAAACTGTTGTTTATCCGTTTTTGTCACATTCCACTCACACATCCACAGCCTCCTCGGGTTCTTCGTCGGGACGGTATCCCTGGTCCTCTGCATGTACCAGGTTCACATAAAGGCCCAGTAGGCACACAGCACAGGCCACGGGGCCGGGCGGCGCACGCATCGCGACTGCGCTCCAGAATGCGTTTACGCAGCGATGCTCAAACTTCTGCTGAACATTTATAAATATGTATGAATGATATAGCTCTGAATGAATGCGTTCATTTAACATGATAGGCTTCCTACAATGAATCAAAGGTCTTTGTTGTGCGTATGAATAAAGCGGCGCAATTTTAATCTCCGCATCTATCGCTTTGCCTTCTGTAAGTGGTGTTATTGTGTGTGTTACAAAGAAAATATTCCTATCGGGGAAACAGAACGAAACGTGTGGAGTTCTTATAAAATTATTTTTTTGTTAACAATGTGTATTAAACTATATAGTTTGGGAAACTGCGCAAATCATGCTATCATTGAAACCGAAAATATTCTCATCTCTGTAGGTACACAGTATTTCGGAATTCAGGGACGATTCTGTTTGCGTTGTAGAGTGACCCCAGCTTTAGTAGTTATACGGATACGACGGTACCGCTTTCAGAAATCAATATACGCGAAAGCTCGAAACTTACTATGTAATTTCGTGACAATGACTAACGCGACGGGCCTGCGATTGCGTAAAATAAGCTATGTTCGCTCTCACAGCCTCATCTTCATTTCACCAGTTTCACCATGCAAGGCAAATTAATTGCTTATTATATTCTTCCATCCATAGGAAAGGCCTGTGCTGCAGCAGAAGGGACGATATAGGCGAATCGATGATGCCATGAGTGTCCCCGTGAGTGTCGTACAAGGCGACTGAGGGTAAAGACAGCAATGAGTAATGGGCAGCAGCATTCCTCTGGTACCATCTAGCAATATACTGCGATTGATGTGCCCGATAGATGGCAATAGGCTCGCCACCTAATACATGGGACCTAGATAAATTGGCGATAAGTGGGTGTTGATTCGCCTCTGCCTACCCCTTAGGGAATATAAGCGTGATTTATGTATGTATGAGTGTCAAAGCAGAATAAACTTATCACCACTATCAATCTCTCCTGAGGGTGTCGTATACGGCGACTAAGTGGTAAAGCAGTGATTAGGATGGGCAACAGCGTTCCTGTAACCTAGCAAAATACTGAGCTTCATTTTTTGTTTTGTAGCAGAAGTTCGGAAATAGAAAATAAAACAGTCTGATTCAGCCTATTAACTGTTAATATTAACTGGATAATGTTTTCCGTCAAAAAGGCTTTTAATCTAATTTAACATTCATTATTTCCGAATGTGGACCGATTGATTGGTCGCCCTACTTTGTCTATAAGAAGGTTTGTTTATGGTGCGCGAGCGCCGCTCAGGGCCGCTGCTCCAGTAACACACTGCACGGTTTCCCGGTGTACGGAAATAAATTTAGACTATTACCCACATTATTACATGGTCATCACATACCCAAAGAGTGAGAGAGTTGGTGTCAGCCTATTGGAATGTTATCATACCAATCACTCTCTCCGTTCATTGGTCTCTCAATAATGGTCCGTTCCACCACTTCTCTATACAGTCATTCATACTAGCGCCTCTCGGGTGTGATGGATGATATGAATCAGAACAGAGTGGTTGAATTGACAACGTCTGACCGATATGAATGGTAGAGAAATCGTGCTGATGGGCTAGGAAGGTCAGCGAGAAGGACAAGCAAGATTAGTCCGTTTAAGAAAATATCAGTGTCACTAAATACCCCACCTAAGGTTTATTTATAATCCCCTCATTTAGCCCAATTCGAATAATAAGGGGACATCACTAGACTATTGCGATATACCGGGCATGTTAAAAAGAATCAAGTAGCTACATTCATGTGTGGCGCCTTAACGTAACACAATTAGTAATAGTTGATAAAGTATAAGAAAGCTGTACAATAACGCAGACGGCTTCCTCTTTCGAACTTATAGCGCTCATCTCTACCTCCACCTTACAGAAGACCGTCGCGTAATGGTGGTATTTAACCGATCACAATGCTTATATTGCTTATGTAACCTACAAAAACCCAGTACATACTTACGTAGTACGTACATAAATCACGCCGAATGGGCAGAAACCTAGTGGGCGACCAAATATGTACTCTAAAATGGTCGAATAACCGTAAACATAATATACTAATCTAAAACCATTGAGTTAGTTAGTGCAATGTCTAAAGCGGTATGGATTAGTGAATTCAATTCCATACCGTTTTCGTCGTCCCAATCAATCACTCTCCACGTGGTCTTTTTCCTCACTTTTCGATACATTCATTCATCTCTACTAAGCACAGGCAAATGGGACCTAAAATAAGCTGGCCTAATGTGAGTGTTAAAATACCGCAGTTTACCCCTTAAGGGAGAAAGACATTTATGTATGTATGTCTGTTTTATCTAACATTGAAGCTATGTATTAATATCTGAATAGAGGAATGTATAAATATGGAAATATGGAATAGTGTCCCTAAAATGGAATATGGTCCTTTCTCAAGAACGAATCCTCTGATGCCAAAGGATAAATAATAATGATGTGTGGCAAACACGCCAGCCGCCGAAAAGAAAGTACAATATGCAGGACGCGAGTTCATTGATTTTATTATGCTTATCAAAATAATGTTGGCGCTTCCGTTAGATAACACAGAGCCCCACCAATATTCAACTCTACGGCTCCAACCTTAAGGTCGCAAAGCGTTGTTTTCGCAATACGTGTCATTGAGTCTTACGTCATTTACAGTGCGCGACGATCGAAGGACAACATTAACTGCCGCAGTCAGAGACGTCAATTAACGTTAATGATTACTAAATAAAAAATAAATACAATTCAAAATTAGTCGCTCTTCTTACCGGGTCTATGGTCTAGATTTGAATGTGTTTTTTTGGCATTATGTACTAATTAAAGTCTTACGGTCTTACTAATAAACACGGTATAAGCCTTGAGTAGTTACTCAGTGTTTTGTCTCTTTTCCTCGCATTCAAAATCATGTTTGTGAGACTAAGACAAAACACTGAGTAACTACTCAAGGTTTATACCGTGTTTATTAGTAAGGCTGTTATAATAAATAATGAAAATAAAATACGCTCATATTTTATACCCAAAGGGGATGGCAGACCTTGGCTTATCTGTGGTGAATTTGGCTTCGTTTGTGATATTTACAAATAAAATAGTTACTAGTTTCCAGCAGTACAAGCGCTGCGTGCTCTTACCAATATAAATGCGAAATCTTACACACTATATTGTGTAGAGTACGCATATTCTACTTTTGTTTTTGTTTCATAATAGAGATTTGAGATATGTTTGTTATTTTTGTGATTAATTTATGAAAAAATCATTATCATAAAGTACAATAAAACATTTATGTTGATTTTCTTCTACTTCATGTTTCTATTTAGGAGAACCTCAAACCTTACGTGCGTACTCCTTGATCATCTTACCCCATGGGCTTGTTTCACAATCGACAAGTAAGTTCTGAGTAGCTTACTTAGCAGTTCAATTGACTTATATATTTTATATTACAACTGTTAAATTATCTACCAAGTAAGCTACTCAGAACTTACTTGTCGATTGTGAAACATGCTATATGTATAATAAAGAGGAAACATACTGCACCGACCCCATATATACTGGGAACAGGAGCAGAAAGATCAACGTAATAAAAGTTCTCGAATAGAATATCCCTGCTCATCACTGAAGAATTGGGCCCTACCTACCAGATTTCGAACCTGGGACATCGCGTCTAATAGTCAACTGATGTGAACATTTACCAAACTGGTCGTCAAGTGTACCTACTACGCCGATTGATAACTGAAGTAATAGCCTTTTTCTTATCTCGCAGACACCACTGCAGAATATATCAATACAAAATTACCCAACGCGTTTAATTGAGTACAAATTATCGCGCGTAATTGTATCGAGATACGTGACTGGTACTCAGATGTAATCCATCCTTACAGAAAATTTAATAAAAACTCTCCGTGCGTTCCCAGATGCGAGAAGCGGTTGACGCAAGTAAGCCTTACCACAGTGCACGACAACGCAGTAACATTACACATACATACATAAATTACGCCTATATTATCAAATTAGGCAGAGATGAATCCACGTTTCGCCAATTCGGATAGGGCCCATGTCGCTAATATAAGAGTAATGCTGCCGTACATTACTCATAGCTGTCTTTTCCCTTAATCGCCTTGTATTGTACCACACCCGCGTGATATATGTGGTAACATTACACAGTACCTAGATACACTAGTTTATTTTATTTTCATTTACATACTTACATACATTAATATACATACATACATTAATCACGCCTGTATGTCGCGAAAGGAGTTGGAAGAGGTGTATAAACATTTTAAATTTCATTTTAATTGTAAATATTAGAGTGGCAATTTATTTTGACCACTAAAATAGTATGTATAGACAAATGTGAATTGCTCGTTTGTCTATTGTTTTAGTTTAAGCTAGAAAAGAACAGGATTTATTAAAAATCTTGTATAAAAAATTTACGTCTACCGACTCATCATCCACTGTGACGTATTCCCGCGTAGGCTTGCTGCGTGAAAACAGTTTTCCTCTACCCATTTCAGTAGGTACTGAACTGAGCTTAGTATCACTGTAGACACCGGTGAAGCTTAACTTGAACTTCGGAAATGAAAGTTATTTTTTTGGACCAATAATATAAAACTTTGAAACTCTTTGAACTTCCTAATAGATTATCAAATAATGATTTTAATTTTAATTTGTGCGTTAAAATTTTTCGTTGCCACAACGTACTGTCATTATCCTGGCGATTACAACACGTGGGTACCAGGTGTCCATGGGTACCACGGAGTTCATAACGGTCTCGAAGACGCGGATCACTTCGTTGGCGAATGGACGGTGGCAATGGATGGAGGAGAGGAAATAGCCCAGCTGGTTGCACTGGAACTAGGATACCAGTATGGCGGGCCGGTGAGTTCATTAAAGTTTAGTCATCAAGCTTATCGCTTTTCCTTGGGAAATCTAAAGTTGAAAAATGATGCATAAATTATATTTCCGATATGGGAAATTTTCCTACCCCAGCCATAACCATGAATTCCGTAGCGCGCAGTTGGATGTGTGACGAAAGATACTTCCTAAGTAGACGCTCAGGAAACTTTCTAAGGTCGCCCATCCAACGATCGGCATCGTTACGACGACATGGACACCTCATCTAAAAAAAAAACCGAAAGACAGTAGGTTCTAATCATTTTTGACGTAGACATGTTTAGTACTAATTTTATATACGAAAACCACTGTTCTCTGTGTAAAAGTGCATTTACAGTTGTTATACCTCAACACATTTTGTATTATTTTAGTTCAATGTGATTTCGTACTAAGCGGAAATGAATATCGAGCATTGCTGAATTAATTTAAACTTTTCTTCAGTTATGTAAACAAGTGCTATTACGTTACCTACGATGAAAAAAAAAATTGGTTCAAATAAATTATTTTTCTATGGTAAAATCTGGAAGTTTAGTCTACAAACTAGAAACGGATATCCCCCTTTCTCTTTTCAGCATAGAACGAACTCGACTACTTTACTAAAAAAATATATATTTCTTAAATCTGAAATATTATTTCTCTTACTGTATAAGTAAATGTATAAAATCTACATTTATTTATTTCGGTTTTTTTAATACAGGCGAAAATATTGTGACACGCAAAAGAAAATGATTCAGTCTATATTTATCCTCCCTAAGGACAACAGCGTAGCAAGCTATCCCAACCTGACAGGCATCTAATAAAGACGTCATTGATGTCACAGAATGAAGCCACATCTTGAATAATATTGCCGTTTTTTCGTAAATCCATAGAGATCACTGGAATCTTTGCATCTTGGAAAATAAATGAACATTATTCAGACATCTCATTTGCATCTTCTGGTATTTGCAGCGAGAAAAGTAGTTGCGAATTAGCATAACAAGCGAATCAAATTATGTCTATTTTAAAAACAAGAGCAACAGCAAACATAATTTGAATAACTTTTAAAATAAAATAATTAAAAACAATTTTTTTGTTAATTATAATTTTGCTATCGAAATAGGAAAAAGTCAGTCTACAAATTCTGCAATAATATCCGTTTCAATATTATTATCGGTAATGAGATCCATTGCGCGTAGAGGTGGAATTTGATGATTTTGCAATCATCAAATTAAGAGAAACATTGCTTAATTTAAGTGAAAGGAAACATTGCTTTATTTTCAAAAATAATTAAAACTGCATTCAAAAATATCTTTCTTGGACTTTCTTTAAGATACTACGTTGCTTAAAATATATTCCCAGGAGCGAAGAAGTAACGTAGAATGTGCCAGCTCCTACTCATCCCATGGTTGTCTTAAGAAAGCTTGCTTGTTTTGACAGGTCGGTGGCACACCTCTATACCCTCGAAGTATTTAACTAGCCCATGTACAGAGCAAAAGAACTCGAAGAACTTTTAGTCTCAAAGAAAAGTCCCGGAATTCAGAGGACGTGGGTTTGATTCCCAAATCAAGACATTTTTATATCTTTTTTATTTTTTGTAACATTTATATAATTTTCAAATAAAAATCAAAATAATAACTTTTAATCTCATCAAAATCACAAAACCCAAATATTTTCAGTGACAAATGCCTGAAGTAATATCGTTCTTATTTTATTTTTCAGCAATTTCAACCAGTTTCGTGGTGATTTTCTTTTGAAAATCCAAAATTTTCCCATTATAATTTACAATACGTTCATTCAATCCAGAAATGTCTGTAGCGGGCACACAAAAAGTTATTCATTTTAACGAACAACGACATTTCTTTTCAACTGAACACTTTACCAGGAAAAGCTACCAGTTGTCGCCAAACTTCTAAACAATGTCTTTATTGTTTTTTGATACAATTTAAACGGCTTCTGCGTATTTTATATGTGGACAACCAGTTTTCATGGAATCTGCTGGACTCGTATGGATATGAATAATAACAGTATTATCATCTTTCGTACATTTACTTCTACCATATAACTGTGTGGTGACGGCAGGACGTGGTTGTGTGACAAAAATCCACCCATCTCTGGGTGGAGTTTATTAGGATATGACAAGCAAGAGAAGAGAATCTATTCTCTTCTCAGTAACATACTACGCAAATATCAAACGAATATTATGGAAAAAGTTGACACTATCCCAGCGAGCGGTTTTGGAACTATGATGGCATCATCATTCACACAGATATATCATTAAATTAATATATCTGTGTTCATTCATCATCAATGATCCAGAAAACTCCTCTTATGACACCCACTCTAGTAGATGGTGGTGATGAAATCAATATAGTATTACTATGGTAGTTCATAAAGATTCAACGTTATTGGCTTTTATTAAGCCTAAACTCCGCTAAATGAACTTTTCGTAAAGTGGACTGACGTGTACTGATAAAGTTGAATCAAAGCATGGTGCCGTATCTCGAGTGTTTATGACGTTACCTAAGCACAGGACTGCATTAAGTACTGCTAACTCATTATTATGAACCAGCAACACTAAATCTTCACTTACTTTGCACCTTTTAGCACCCACATAAGATATACATACACACATAAATCACGCCTATATCCCCGAAGGGGTAGGCAGAGGTGAACTAGCACCCACGTTTCGCCAATTATGTTAGGTCCCATGTAATAGGTGGCGAGCCTATTGTCATTTATCGGGCACAAAAGTCGCAGTACATTGCTATTGTTAGGTGGTATAAGTGGAATGCTGCAGCCCATTCTTCATCATTGATTTATCCTTAGTCGCCTTGTACGACGCCCACGGGAGAGATTTGGGTGGTGACAATTGTATTCTACTCTGCCGTCACCACACGGCCAGATATATACATAAGATATAGCTTTAGTGTAACGATAACCGATAGGATTTAATTATGTGAACTCTATTATTTAATAATCTGCAGTCACCACATGTGCCGTGTGGTGACGGTAGAGTAGAATACAATTGTCACCACCCCAAATCTCTCCCGTGGGTGTCGTACAAGGCGACTAAGGATAAATCAATGATGAGGAATGGGCAGCAGCATTCCTCTTATCCCACATAACAATAGCAAAATACTGCGACTTTTGTGCCCGATAAATGGCAATAGGCTCGCCACCTATTACATGGGACCTAACATATTTGGCGAAACGTGGGTGCTAGTTCACCTCTGCCTACCCCTTCGGGGATATAGGCGTGATTTATGTGTGTATGTATGTATTATTTAATATTAATAATGCCGTCTGGTGATGGCGGGGTAGAATAAAATTTTCAAGACACGCCCTTATTTCTCCTGCGGGTATCGTACAAAGCTAATAAGGTTATGACAGCGATCGGTAATAGACAGCAGCATTTTTATTATATTACCTAACTATGGGCATGATTTGTGCATTTAAATTAAATTAATCATTATTATTTGGAAAGCAACTTTAGGAGTCCATATAAGAGGAGGATGGCTGGGTTTTTATTGGTTTGATGACAAATCGCCCAAATCGAACTGGCACGCTTAATAAAAAAAATCTTTTTAAAAATCCTGTATTGTAATATACCGTTTGCCCTGATTGCAGCCCTGCAAATCTGCAATTATTATCGATATCTCACATATCTCGCAATCCATTCCATATAGTACAATAGCTCTAGTTATTGGGTGGCGTTTATCTTAATTATATACTATAGACCTTCTATTTTGTTTATTTCATTATTCAATTAATTAATATTATCGTCATTTTGTCATCATTGTTACTTTCAATATCCCTTCAATGTCCCCATTGCTTTCCATTGTATTATTATGCCATTCTGACTAATCTAACAATCCATAAATATGTAACTATTTATCCCCAAAGGGATATAATACAAGCATTTTACATACATACATACATAAATCACGCCTATATCCCCGAAGGGGTAGGCAGAGGTGAACTAGCACCCACATTTCGCCAATTATGTTAGGTCCCATGTAATAGGTGGCGAGCCTGTTGCCATTTATCGGGCACAAAAGTCGCAGTACATTGCTAGGTGGTATAAGAGGAACGCTGCTGCCCATTCCTCATCACTGATTTATCCTTAGTCGCCTTGTACGACACCCACAGGAGAGATTTGGGGTGGTGACAATTGTATTCTACTCTGCCGTCACCACACGGCCACAAGCATTTTAGGTTTTAATAATCTGTGTCTTTATCATTTGTGACAATTGGTGTATATGGTGACAATTGTATTCTACTGTAAAGTCACTTGTTATCAGATTATACTTGTGATTGATATTCATTTTATAGAAATAAAAGTACAAAATTTAGCAATCCACCATATTTGCTAAAACGCCGCGTGATGTCATTATTTAGTTACCTCCATTTTGACATTTTATTTGACAATCAAATTCACTAGTTTATTATAGAACCTGGCCTTTTTGACGGAATAGTGACGTCACACAGACGCCACTGCTATTTTGACGTTTTGGCGGAAATTTTAGATTGCATTTTTCAAAACATCTTTTTTCTATCAAAATCGAAAGTTTTTGCAAAATTATAATTTATTTTTGGTAAAGTAGAAACGTAAAAAAACATGGTGTAGTTTTTCAAAACATAAACAATATATATGTATAATAAATTACCCAGACCGAGACCGAGGTAAACAATCTCTGTTTCTCAACTTATAAACGACTTTACCTATTTATTTTAAACTTTTCTATGATAATAGGTTGGGGAAAAAGTTTCTTCGCATTTTTTAAGAAAATTCAAAACATTTTTTAATATAGTTTATTTACATTTAACTAAAGTATGTAGGTACCATTTTGTTCGATAACTTTTTGCCATCTTGTAGGTAGGGACATGATCCCATTGCTATAGAAATTTTGGGACTTCTGGTCAAAATACCGCGACAAGTGGTTTTGGCAGTCCTCTCGTGATGTTAACCTGACACTGCCTAAAGAATTCTGAAGAGACCGAAACAGGTGGAAATCTGAAGGTGCAAGGTCAGGACTATACGGCGGATGCATTAACACCTCCCAGCCAAACTCTCTTAAATTTTGCTGAGTGGCTAAAGATGTGTGAGGTCTAGCGTTATCACGATGAATAACCACACCCCTTCTGTTGATTAATTCCGGCCGCTTTCTCTCAACTTCTTGCTTTAATCTCATCAGTTGTTCGCAGTAGAGTTCAGAATCGATGGTCCTGCCTGGTGGTAACAGCTCATAATGAATAATGCTCTTCCAATCGCACCACACACACAGCATCACCTTGTTGCGAGTTAACCCGGGTTTCGCCACAGTCTGTGAAGCCTGACCGGCCTTTGACCACGACCTTTTTCGCACGTTCTTGTCGTACGTGATCCACTTTTCATCACCAGTTATCAGCTTCTTCAAAAATGGTTCGGTTTCATTACGTCGTAATAAAGAATCACAAATGAGTACACGGTTCATTAGATTTCTTTCAGTGAGCTCGTGAGGTACCCAAATGTCGAGCTTTTTTGTGTACCCAGTTTTTTTCAAATGCGCCAAAACTGTTTTGTGGTCAATTCCCAGTTCTTCAGCTACGTCGTAACTACTGACATGCCGATCTTGCTCCACTTTTTCAAAAATGGCATCCATTTTATCTGTAATAGGGCGACCAGAGCGACGCGACGTGCATCTTTGACATCAAAATTTCCGGATTGAAAACGCTTAAACCAAATTTGTGCTACTCTCACAGACACTGCACTAAGTCCATAAACATCGCAAATTTATTTCGTGGCTTGCGTTGCATTTTTACCTTTTTTGTAGAAAATTTTTAAATTTATCGAATTTCTTCATTAGATTCACTCATCTTGGCGGTACGAAAAACAAATGAAAATCACACATTTTCCTAATTTGAATTTGGAATTATGTTCTTTAAAATTTAAACTTTCAATGATACCAAAACCAGCCAGATACAAATAGTATAGCCAAAGAGATTTTATTACAAGTTTATACATACTATAATGCGAAAAGACTTTTTCCCTAACCTAATATTAACTTTGTAGAAGATTCTTATAGAAAGAAAAATTAAGAATTGCAGAATAAACAATATTTTTTTCATCCCCCCAATCTCGGAAAAAGCGTTTTTGCTCTTCGATATCTGAGTGCAAAAGCCGTTTTTATCCTCTAAAAGATAAAGTAAATTTGAATTTAGAACATCGCGTGCAAGTGTAATAAGTTTGTGAATACAAAACATAATTTTTTAATTTGTTTTTAATTCTACCTGTTTTTTTAAGGCAAAAAGTCTAGCCCATGCAGCATTAGTATATTTATTTCATATTAATATGAATAAATGAGTGAGTGAAATGAATGTATGAAATTAATTTTACATTAAAATATGGTCACACATTTTATCTAGGATCTGCTAGTATATTATTTTATTAGGAGGATAATAAAATTATATACTAGCTGACCCAAAATTTTAAAAGAAAGAGAATTATGTATGAACTAAATCCAGCGCGTTAAGAATTAAAGAAGGTCTGGCTACTTTCTCTAAAGTCAAAGTAAATAAAGAGAAAATCGTCTGAACGTGGCAGTTAATAGTTTTCGAAAATCAAACGTACTACTATCGTAACGTGTCTAAGTAAATGGACTATTTCGTGAGAATTTCGATAAAATCATCTTACTTTAAAAAATAATATAGCCCCTAAGCCGTTCTGCCTAGTTGGTAGTTGGAATATGTGACCGGTGCCTGCACAAAAGACATTGATTGGAGTAATGGTGACTAATGTTGGACCGAATTAGCGGAACTCCATTTGTCTTGGTTATCGCTGTCAATGGACGTACGTCAGGTTAGAAATTAACTCGTCTCGCTGTGATCCTGTTGAATATTTATATAATGTCTCATGCAGAAACGACATTGGACTTGTGCTATTATAGCTTCCGCGTTATGTATCTAGCTAGAGACAGATGGCCGTTTGCCGTGTGGTGACGGCAGAGTAGACACAATTGTCACCACCCCAAATATCTGCCGTGGGTGTCGTGCAAGGCGACTAAGGATAAATCAGTGATGAGGAATGGGCAGCGGCGTTCTTCTTATACCACCTAGCAATGTACTGCGACTTTTGTGCCCTTGTGGCAAAAGGCTTGCCACCTATTACATGGGACCTAATATAATTGGCGAAACGTGGGTGCTAGCTCATCTCTGCCTACCCCTTCGGGGATATAGGCGTGATGTACAGATGGCGTCAAGGCAAGTGCAGCTTGACCAAGGGCCAGCTTTGGCGCCAGGAGGGGTTCACATAGTCGTGGTCAAATCACAAGAAGATACATATTATAATAAAAGATATGAACGGGATTGGATATCTCACTGTTCTCCGTAATGATATACACGAATACTTGAGATAAGTAAATAATAAATAAATATTTTAACACTCACACCTATACACCTATCACCTAGCCCAAAGTAAGTAGCCTAAGCACTTGTGTTATGGATACTAGATGACGGACATATTTTAAATATAATTACGTATATAATTGTTGCAAATATACTACATAAACATATACACAACCATGACTCGGAAACAAACATTTGTGGTCATCACAAAGTTTGCCCCTACCAGGATTCGAACCCGGGACCTCTTGGCCAATACCCAGCAATCTGAGCATTCGACCAAGGCGGCCGTCAAGATAAAAGTATAATATCAAATATTAAACAAGTCAAAAACACAATTAATTATAAAAGACACAATTACTATTTTACACTCTTGACACGACAACTCCGACTCAATTGTTTTTTGACAACTTCGTTTTCTTCAGTAGAATGAGATTACTACACATGAGCTCTTTGCTTGTATGTTCTAACAAGATACAACTAAAAAGTAGATATTATATTTAATTAATTAAATATTAAATAAAAAAATAAAACTGTTTAAATTTAAAAAAAAACCAATTTTATCAATTTTCATTACTGGTCCACCTAGATCCTGGACACAGCCAGTGGGGGGGTCATGACCCCATAGCAGCGGACCCCCATGGACCCGCCCTTGAGTATGAGGCGGGTTGCGTGTTGGCCGCGACCATGCCTTGGGATTTAGAGGCCAACGTGCAGCCGGTTGGGTACAAACGGACCGCGGAAGCGAAAAGCCGAGGGTCCACACCGTTGCCGGAGGTCGTCCAAAGATGGAGAGGCGTTGCCAAATGCAGAGCGTTGAGGCGGTGGCAGCGCAGACTGCGCACACCAGGGGCGGGCCACCGCACTATTGAGGCCATCCGGCCTGTCTTCGCGGAGTGGCTGCAACGCCGGAGGGCAGCCGGGGCTTGCTCTCTTATCGGCTTGTGCAGATCCTCTTAGGGCATGGCTGCTTTGGGAGGTATCTGCACAAAGTGGCGAGGAGACAGCCAACCCCGGTGTGCCATCAGTGCGGCGCCATTGAGGATACGGCGGACCACACGGTCCAGGAATGCCCAGCATGGGCCACAGAGCGGGCAGAACTGACCGCGGAAATCGATGGAGACCTGTCGCTTCCTAACATAGTCAGCACCATGGTCGGAAGCGACGCCACATGGAAGACCGTCTCCGTCTTTTACGAGGCGGTGATGGAAGTTAAAGAGGCCGAGGAGAGGCACAGGGGGAACGACCCCGATGCACATCCCCTCAGACGAAAGAGGACTGGACGTCGTCTCCGTAACTACGTCAGTACGATCGTCCCTTAAATAAGTGGCACAGTGGACATTGGGCGGGACACTTATCATTCCCAATGCCCAGGTCTGTGACCGAAAGATGGCGCGGCGGTATACATGTTCTACGGTATGCCGCTGCGATGTAAAGCGAGTCTGCTTAGCGGACAATAGTGGAGCGGGGGTTATTTGGGTAAAGGCCACGCTGAGACCCTTCCCCCGTTACACAGAAGACGGAGAACCAGGGAATTTTTTAGTGGGTAGGTCCGGCTCTATACGCCGGGGAGTCCCACACACCCCCATGGCCTAAGTTCCGAGGCCGTGGGAAGTGCGCAAATTGCATTTTTTTCCCTGAAAAAAAAAATAAACAAAAAAAATGGATCCGCCCTTGAACTTGACCAGATTTAAAATGCTTCTTCGTTTCGTTTTCAGTAGACGTCAGTTCTAATTTCTGCAATTGGGGGGGTCAACAAGGTAACATCAGCAGCAATTTCTTTTATGCTCCTGCTATGTATTGCATTGCAAATAATAAAATAGTCACTTGACTTTAATATATACTCAAATTATTAATTTTCTTCATATTATTGCTAATAGGGTCGATTCTGACAATGGTTCTCTAAGCCTAAGATTAATTTGACAACAGTGTTTCTCTTTCATTCGCAATACAGAATAAAGAGGGGAGACTGATATTTTTAGGAGAGTTTTAAGTTTAGAGTATCATGTCAGAACTGACCCTAATGTCAATTTATTTAGAGCCACGTTTGTTGAAGAACAATAAACGATTGTTGTACTGCGTGTGAGTTGCGATAAGTTTGGCGTCAATCCTACCAGAATGTCGGATCAAACTGATGAAATACTGAATGTGTAAGGTGTCTCTCTTAATAAGGTGACTTCCCCTAAGCTGCTTGCCTCGCATAGCTGCGCTGTTGCATTTTCCACATCTACTGCTCGTCTTCGTGATTCGTGTCGGCATCCGCCCCCGTTCAGCCGGACTGTACGCTGGCCGCTTTACCGCCTAACAAGATTCAAGTCGACTATAATTTTAGCTGCAAGCTGATTAGGTGGTTGACACTTGAAGGGGTAAGAGAGAATTGTTTCAATTTTACTTGTTGAGTTAATTTGTTTAAAGTCTCATTTGTATAACATGTTCAGTCCTTAACATACATGCTATGTAACTGGTTTATCACGAAAGTGTATCTCTCGCATTTTACCAGTTAAACTAATATAAAAAAATCTCTTGTCACCATAGCAGTTACTATTTAACTCAATGCTTGTCAGTGTTTGTGGGTGTTAATTCACCTCGCCCTACCACTTCGGGGATAAATAGGTGTGATTTATGTATTATATTATTATATAAGAGAATTGATTGACATATTGTGGCAACCTGTAGGCCAATTATGCTCGCTAATTGTGATGTGTTCTTGAGTGTACAAGAAATAATTATAATAGGAATGTCATTCCCAAATTGCTGTCTGGTTCTATCTTGTGGAATGTTGAAACACTATAACAAGACAGATGTTACCTACTGCTGGCTTGTAATGCCAATATAGTTTCATAGATGGCGCTACATGGCTATTTTTCTTCTTAGTTTATTTGCAATGTTTTGGAATTAGTCGAAAATAATTTTATTTTTACTAATAATTATAACATTAGATTGTGTATTTAATTCAGATAGTCATTGATTTTTAATAGTCTTTCTTTTATATGATCTTAAATTATCCTAAAAAGGAAAATAAATGACATTGTTTATTTATTGTTAATAACATGTTTAATTAAACAAACATATGAAATACTAACAACTAATATTTTTTTTACAGTTTTGTAATATACAAAATTTTGGATATAATTATAAACTAAAAAAAACCATTTTAATCTAATATTGGTCGTCATTGCCTTCTGACTCGTTACTGAAAGATTTTACCTACTACGTCACATTATATAGTAAGAAAAAAATTTACAGCATGACCAAGCAGGATTCATGAAAGTTTTCAGGTAACGCTAACTGTAGATTAGGCGTCGCTTATACCAGGCATTTAGAACACATGAAGAAATGTTTTTCAGCGGCACTCACACCCACGTATTTCAGAACTTCAGAGGGCGGAGCATGAATGAAAGGGACGGATGGCTGTAACAACAGTTGTTTCAGAGCGATTGAAACGGTCTTCCAGTTCAATGAAGAAATTTCATGACAATGAGCGTCATGTAAATATTTCCACTTTATAAATAGGAAATAAACACTCATTTAATTTCTTTGTTTTCATAAAATTATTCAGTGGGTATCGAGTTTATTTATAAAAGAACAGAAAGCTATCTTTCTTCACAATGCTTCTGAGTACCAATTTTGATCAACAAAACTAAACTGTTCAAGATAAGTAAAAAAATGAAGTAAGAATGTAAAGTATTTACGTACGTTAATTTACATATTTTACAAGAAAATCTCTCCAAAGATCAGGCAAACATAAGTATAGCGGAGTTGTACGTACGCGTTACACGCGGGCTGCGACGAAGTTAGATTTTCCTCAACCGCGGATTCCAGTGCACCATGTAAACAGGGTTCCAGTAAGAATACAGTTTATTTTAACAATTCCATTCTAAGAAATGAAACAATGATTTGCTTTTAGGTATATTGGTCTAAAAGAGTTGGTATTATTAAAATTTTGAAATTAAGTGGGCGTTTTCCTGTCCCTTCGTTCTTTGTAAAAGTATTAATTAGTCTAATTAATCTCTGCAAAAAAATAATAATTAAAATAGGGTAGGATAGTTAGAATTAGAATATTAATGACGTGAAACGGTCATAATTAGAGATGTTTGGTTATTTTAAGTATGGCGGTTATGCCACCTATGTCATACTTGACTAGTTCATATGCTAGGCCCTATTTACAATAACTATGACCATCTAACATATAACGCCTCCGAAGCTCAGACGGGAATTGAACCTTTGGAAATCCGGCCCACTGCTCTAACTTGTTGTTTTTAACCATAAAATAATCACACACATGGCTACTTTACTTATTTTAATGTTTTTTCAAGTTTTATTTAAATTAATTATCAGTATTAAGTATTTGAAATCATATATCGTTTTAATGATAACCTCAGAGTAAATAGGACATGATAACTCATCTTGATTACAATTCATCGACTTTTTTCATTTCTCATGAGTTTAATTAGAATGCATTATTAATATTTAAAGAGTAGAAAATATATACGAAGAAAACTAAAAATATTTTAAGAAAAATAAAAATAATAGCATTTTGCTACTCCTCTGCACTATTTGTTCTAAAAAACTTATCTTATCTACACAAAGCTAAAGTTTTGTTGTTTGGTTGGTTGGTTGAACGCGCTCATGAACTACTGACACAAATTGGGAAATTCGTTTTGTGTTGGATAGTCCACTTCTCGACGAAGGCTTTAGGCAATTAACATCATGCTACGACCAATAGCAGCTTAGCATAAAAATAATAAATAATTTTTTTTTTTACACTTACACCTATCATCTAGCCCAAAGTAAGTAGCCTAAGCACTTGTGATATGGATACTGATGACGGACATATTTTTTAATATAATTATGTATATAAATGTTGAAAATATACTGCATAAACATATACACAACCATGACTCGGAAACAAACATTTGTGGTCATCACAAAGTTTGCCCCTACCATGATTCGAACCCGGGACCTCTTGGCCAATACCCAGCAATCTGAGCATTCGACCAAGGCGGCCGTCAATAAATATTTTTAGCATCAATGAAAAACGTTGCAAAAACCGGAAAAAGTTTCATTTTCAGAACTGTCGTTGCGTAAACGGTTAAAGTTACGCAAAAATCATGTATGAGCGAAATGTTCTCCCTAAATAGATCTACAAAAATTCCGCGATAGCATAAATGTCTATCTTTTAAGGTTGACATACTATAATCTTTTTTTGGTAATCAAATATGTTCTAAAATAATGCGTTATCTGCGAAGTTGTTTTTGCAAACATGATATTATTCCTTATATAAAATAATAGTAGATTATTAACCAAGGGGATTAAGCAGTGTCTTCTGTCGCGGGTGACGATTTAAGTCGCGAGCGTAACGAAGGACTCGAGGTTTACTCCCGAGTGTAGCGAGGGTGTTAAAAACTTAAATCACGAGCGAAGCGAGGGATTTAAGACGAGTCCTGAGTGTAGCGAGGGATTTAAGTTCACCATACATTGTACTCTTTGAGTTCACCCAAGACTAACTGCCGCACTCAGAGACGTCAAATAACGTTTATAAGTACTAAACGTCAAAAAATGACAATTCAAAACTAGTCGCTATTCTTGCCGGGTCTATCTAGACCAGATTTGAATGAAAATTTTTAACATTAAATACTCATTAAAATTAATTGACGTCTCTGAGTGCGGCAGTAAGACAGCTTTATCACCGAGGAAAATACTCTACTTTTCGTACCATTTGCGAAAAAATTTACACAATAATAATATGAGATAACCATTATTAAAAATAATGACAATTAAAAGTAAAAGTTAACGTTTGAAACATTTGTCCAATTATTGATAGAGAGAGTTACATGTAAGTATTCCAAATTTAAATCACATTCTCCCCCTAGATGATGAATGAAATTCAGTACAATGTTCTTTCCCTGTTTTTAACAGATTAAAAATGACTATTGTTATGTTCGCTTTTTGTGGCATAGAATGTCACTTTTTTGAGCAAGTGGTACGAAAATACATATAACAAATAATTCCTTACAATATCATTTGATTTTAATGAAATCAAATGAAATATCATTATTTTAAAATAGCTTCGCAACAAAATAATCATCAAGTCTACATTTGAAATATTTGACATTGCATGGCGTGCTATATCCATGGTTGTAGATGATCGAAGGTCACAACACAACAGAACTAACCTATAAAGTATAAATCTACCGAACTGATGATTTAAAATTTTAAAGCGTAGATTAGCTAGCGACAAATAACGTCGATCGGTTAATTTCCAATTTTCGTTATTCATAAATAATTAACTATAATAATAATTATACCAAGTAGATAAATAAATGCATGATTACTTGTGATTTGTGTGTACACATGTACATGTATCTTTATATCTAATATTCTGCTCGGCATTATTATGTACTCTTGAGCGAATAGCATGGCATGCATGACCTTGGCATTCAATCATTAAATTTGAAATGAATTATAATTTATTATAAAACCCCGCGTTAGCAGAGTTTAGAAAAAATTGAGTTAGACTCATTTGAGTGTTCCCCTCCACGGAAATCTTTAGTAAAAGGCGAAAGATTTATACGTTTTGAAGGGAAACCAGAGTTAACAATAAATTAATTTCTGCCAGTATATATACTCGCGTGCGGGAGATAACCATAGCGCGATTTAACTTCGCTTAGTGACATCTAGTTCCAACTGACGGAACTTTAATAGTAGGTAAAATGTTCATGCTATTTTTTTGTACACACGGTTGGCAGAATTACTGCACAAATAAGCCGTATTTTGATTTTGAACAATTCAAGCTACAAATATATTTCCGACAACACTTAATTTGCTATTCAATAGTCTTTATGTTTAATAAATAAATATCTTTTTGACACAAAGATTATGGTGGTTAGAAAAATATTATGGTCTTCCTGCAACGAGATCATAATTTTTCGAACTTTTACTAACCATCATATTCTTTGTATTTATATAAATTTTTCCAACATATATATTTTAAATATTGAAATTATAATCAAAAATAAATTATCTTTTTGAGATAATTTATTTTTGATTATTTTTCAGATTTTGAGGAATTATTTTATTGATTGAATTATTTAACCGTAAATATGAATATTTTGTTGGATTTATTGTTTGTAATCTTAGTACCTAAATATCGTATCTTTAAAAAATATTGTAAATTGACAACAAAAATAAATAATATTCAAACTTTACAAATAATCACAAGTAAACCATATTTAGATTTTGAACTATTTAAGCTAAATATTTCCGACAACACATAATTTGCTATTCAATAGTCTTTCTTAATGTACCGTAAAATAAGGGCAACTTTGCCATAATTTTTAACTAAATTCTAAGTATTTTTTTAACTATTAGATGTATAAAATTAATTTTTGTTGTATATATTTATTATATGTTTAGCTAACGTTTACTGTCATTATCATTCTCACAAACTCAATTCCTTATCAAATTATAGGAATTATGTAAACATTTTGGCGAAGATGCCAATTTTTTGGCAACTTGCCCAACGTGCGTTATTTCTTAATATGCATACTAGAAAGTGATTTAGTCATAGATGATCTAAACACTTTTCTTCTTAATAGCGTTTATAAAAAGAGAATAATAATAAATGTTAGGACAAAGATTATTGCTGGTAAAGTTGCCAAGGGATTTTTGAAAATTACATACAAAATATTGGTCACGCACAGGGTGTCAAAAACGGAAACAGTTTATATTTTTAAACTAAACCTAAAAAACCTCAAACTTTCTAAGCAAGCTAAATCTACAAAATATTATATTCAAAATTTGTCTGTAAAAAAATAACAATAAATAAATAAATTGAAACTTAGAAATCTCAGTTTAAAGGTATAAAATTATAAAAAAATAACTCTTAGGGCTTAAAAAAGTAGCTTACTTCGCAGATCATTTGACAGTTGTAATATAAAATATATGTCAATTGAACTGTAAAGTAAGCTACTTCGAACTTACTTGTCGATTGTGAAACAGGCCCTTATTAAACTATTAGATTTTTCTCAGTTCAGTGAAACACGAGTTCAAATATTTTGCAGTTTATATCTCTAACTGCTGCACTCAGAGACGTCAATTAACTTTAATGAGTATTTAATGTCAAAAATTTTCATTCAAATCTAGACCATAGGTTCGGCAAGAGTAGCGACTAGTTTTGAATTGTCATTTTTTGATGTTAAGTACTCATTAACGTTATTTGACGTCTCTGAGTGCGGCAGTAACTGACATAACTATCAATGTTCCTAGTTAGAACAATATTAAAAATGATACCCTATGCTATTGAAAAAACACTGCCAATTAAATTAAGTTTGTTTTTCAACAAAATGCTTAATTATTTGAGTTGATGTCAAATAGTATGATATTTAAAAAAAATGGTAGGTAAAGTTGTCACGGGTTCGGCAAAGTTGCCTCATTTTATCTTACTATTATATACCTAATATCTTTTTGACACAAAGAATATGGTGGTTAGAAAAATATATTTCGAACTTTTTCTAACATTCTTTGCATAATTTTTATTATAATATTGAATTTAAAATCAAAAATACAGATTTTAAGGAATTATTTTATTGATTGAGTTATTTAACCTTAAATATCATAAATATTTTGTTTAATTTATGGTTTGCAATATTAGTGCCCAAATATTATATCTAAAAATTGTATTAATTTGTATTTATAACAAAAATAAATAAAATAATAACTGTACAAATAATAATAAAAAATGTTTGTTGCATATCAATATGTCTTGTTTCAATATCGTGTTGATATTACTCATTGCACTACTATTAGTTCTGTGATTTTTGCTTTTAGACGGAAGGGCAAAGGTTTTCGATTCAGTATTTTTAAGAGTCGGCATAGAATGTTTTTTCTACTATTCCATTCATGAACTCCATTTTATGTGATAAATGAATGTACAGTAAACCGCTTTATCCCTCGTTGATTAAAGATTCCGAATTGGTGAGAACCTCTAAGAATTTGTGTTAAAGTGATGATACGCAAGAAGTATTTTTTCAGTTTGTCGTGTGAAAGATGAACATAATTATTAACAATAATAATAACAGACCACGTCCCGTTAGAGACGACCCAAGGGGTGCACTGCACATGCGCAATGCGATTTCAACCCTTGCGACCGGCCTTTCTCCCCCGTACATACATATCTCAATATACACACACATCACCATATGTGATAAGCAGCTCCAGTGCTGTTATGTGATCCTGGTACACGTGTACTGCGTATAACTCACATGGCTCCACGGGCGAGACACGTACGGGACTCGTGTGGCGTCCGCACATTGTCGACATGTATGTATGTATGAATGCCAAAGTGTTTGTGTACTTTGTGTAGATTTTAGCACCCGCGCGTAGGCACAGAGTATAGAATTATTCATGTGGCGTATGTGCGGTACATACTGTGGGTTATACAGAGAAAAATCAATTCGCAGGGCGGAGATAAAATAAATCCGGTTTTTATTAAAACTGTTTAGACATATTGATATATCTGTGGTTTAGACGAACCAAATACATAAGTAGATAGGTGCTGTGCTTAACTTTTACTTCAAATTGAAACTCAATTGGATTTCTATTTAATAATCAGCTTAAATTATAAACCCATTATTCAATTTTAAGATGGTATTGAATCACTCATGTTTGGAAATGATCTAAGCTACATGCCAAAAAGTTATCAATAATTGAAGGTCTTCAAATTCGATAAAGTTTTAAAACAAATTGTCAAATTGTCATATTTTCACGCAATTACCACACATCTTGAATGTCTTGGCGAGTACTGAGTGCGACCAGTGTAGTGTGAGGTATGTTAACATCTAACAACATGTACCTGTGTACAGCTTGTTGGATATAAACGTAGCGCGGGGCGTGGCCCTTGTATTTTGCCCACACACCACAACAACACATTGAAATTTACCGTTCATCGCTGCCCTTTTCTGCCATCCTAGTATGTGCGTCTGCTTGAGACATCACATGACGAGATCCATCAAATCGACATTTAGTTTGACCGTTTTTATAACTTTTTATAACCGCCACATAAAACCCGTCTATTTAATGTTGTTATCGCGGTCCAAGTCCAAAGAAGTAAGTAAATAAATATTGTTTATCTTAATTACTAAAGTACCAGAAAATATTTTCTTAATATCTATTTTAATTTAACAATCCTTGCTCTGCATTTTATACTCAGTCTGTGGTAGATATAATATTGATAAGCCCGACGGTAAAAAATGACGCTTTTGACTTCTGAGTTACGAATGTTTTAGTTCAGAATGTAATCTTCTATCTTCTATAATGGATTGCTGTGCGTTTGTCGCTGAAACTCAAGAACGGCTGGGCCGATTTAGCTGAGTTTGGTTTTGAAATGATTGTCTTGGGCCAGGCAAGGTAGGAAAGGTAAGAAAAAATTGAAAAATCGCGACGAAAATAGTAAAAACCACAATTTCATTTTCCCATTTAAACTGCTTTCTTGTCAAAAATTTTACGTAACCATGGCAATCAAATCATAAGCATGGAGTCTCTGTATACATACGAGGGACGTGACTGCAGAAACATCGTTTCATACAAAATGTACCATGAAGGACATGTAACGGAGTCACGGATGGGACGTGCACGGGGCGTTTTGAATGTGAGAGGCCCCGTCCCCGTCGCGTGCACGTCCCGTCCGGGGTATATTCCCGTTACGTAAGTAGAGACCTTTATATGATATAACAACGTATGCCGGGTCAGCTAGTATGTAATGAAATAGAATAATTCAGCCGAGTGGTGTCGGCACGGCAGAGCAGAATACAATTATTGTCTATACCCACCCCCATCTCTCCCGTGGGGGTCGTACAATACAAGGCACTGGGTTAAGAGCGATGAGTAATGGGCAGCGTCGTTTTTCTATAAATTTAAATTTAAATTTCAATCAAATAAACTCTAATAAAAAATATGACATAATAATAAAACAAACAGTCATCATCATCATGGATCATCTTTTACATCATCTCTAGTCGACTGTCAAACTCATGCCGGATTTACTTTAATTAATTATTGTCTGATGCGGTCCGATCAGACCTACGGGCACAGAGTATTTAACTGAAAGAAAGGATAATCCGCCCTAAGGTCAATTGTTCCAGGGCGCCGCCTACGTCCCATTGTTTCAGACGTCCAACACCAGGGTGAAAGGAACATGAAAGAGCACAAATTTTGACAAATCTCTAATATACTAATGATTCACAGATTTGGTATATGGATGAAATAATTAAGCCCCATTGCTAAATAACGTCTCAGATAACACTATGTTATGAAATAGAACACATTGAAAACCACAATATCACAATTTTAAAAGTACAAGTTTCTGATTTATAATTAATGTGGCGAATAATTGCTGTGTCCTTAAAAATAGTCTAGTACATTAATTTGCATCTTTGTTTAGACGTATTACTATACTACTACAAAATATGATTCAATTGACATTTTCATATTAGACAAACACCTAACTTTTCCCTATGGATAATATAACAATAAATTCACTTGACCACAACGTAGTATTTCATTGTGTAAAATTGTATTATCTAGGTATGACTTAATTAATTTTTTAATTTTTTTATCTAAGTTAATATCAAAGTTGCTTATTCGGTTTTCAAGTACCAATTCACAAAAGAATCACTATAGTGTTAACCCTCTGTATCCAGATTTGGAACACACCCTCTAAAAATAGCAAAGTTCTCTCCCGTCCTCATACTCCACGTGTTGCAAGCATTTATTTTGATCCGCATTCCACATTATGTTCTGATTAAAAATCTTAGTTAAAGTCTGTTGATAATAATAATCTTCAAGAGCTGTAATATATTCTATTTTCTTTATAGCAAAATTCTTAGTAAAGGTTCCATGCTCCATAGCTTCTATAAAATATTATTCATTTAAAATTTAATTTGGCAGTAGAAAACATTATAATTTTTGAAATTTACATAATATTATATTTCAGGTGTTTGGGTTTGCCAATACATACACATTTCTGAAATACGGACACGAGAAGCAAAGGCGCACCCCGAGCGTGCACACATCACCGCTCTTCAAGGACCGGAGGGTGAGTCTGTGGCATTATTTGGAGTTACTGAGGTTCCTTTTAAATATGGGAGCCTAGTAGCTTGTCGCTGGAATACACGTGGTATTTTGTGGACCTAGTTGCAAAGAAGCCTTGAACCGAGCGCTGACCTCAATACGCGCAATGAGGATAAATAAATGCGTGTCGTACTTATTTTGTCTGTGACTGCGTGTACTTGAGCGTGTTTGCTTATTTTTATTTTCGCTCTGGAAAGCAATTCATTATAATTATTTTTTATAGGATATGTTCGAGAATGTATTGAATGTACTTGTAGTTATTCAAAAATTCAAAACGTAGGCAATGTAAAAAATAGTTCTAGTAAGGCGGGTCGCCCACAGACACAGAAGTCAAAGCGGCGCGGCGCCGCCCGCCGCGGACACCGAAGCGGCGTCGTTCGCCTCGCTTTGCAGTGGGCGACCCGCCTAAGTGTGAAATTCCTATTTTGAAGGCTTGTTTGCTTTGAAGTTTTTTGGCTTATTGTACTTATTTAGGCTTTTAATTTAGGTTTTTAATGCAAAACAACAGCCTAGCCTACCGTCATGGCGGAGTGAAGACGTCACTTTATAACATTGAATATTCATCGGCAATAACGACCAACTGTTTACTTGTTCCTGTGTTGCAAAACAAAAGAAGACGATTTTCAAAGGACATCCTCCATTTTGGCCCAAAATCGAAAGTGCCGGCCAATAAAAAATAAGTGCTGTATTCTGATAGAACACGTCGGCCTTAGCATTTGTTAATATGGCACCAAATCTGTAGCACCAATATAAGTAGAGTGCTATACAGAGTGGAAAGTTGAGATGGGGCATGAAGGGCAGCTTTTCTCGATGACTGTACATTTAATCAAAAATCTGTGAATGTCGATTGTCATCACTCACAAAGTTGGGAAGGGTCTTCTAGGACCATTTTCGCGTGGCAGCAAGGGATCTGGTAGCTGCCCTTAATGCCCCATCTCAAATCTCTGTATAGCACTACTAATATTGGTGCTACAGCTTTGGTGATACGCAATGCTAGGGCCGATGTGTTCTGTCAGAATACACCACTTTTTTATTGGCCGGCACTTTTGATTTTGGACCAAAAACGTATGAAACGTGGAGGATGTCCTTTAGTATATTATGAAGGAATATTTTGATTTATTATTAGCTACGCACTTTTTTCCACCCATCCGAACCTCTTCCGCACTTCTTTGCGATTTGAGCTTGCATGTTTCACGACTTATTTAGCACAGTGCGAAAGATTTTATAAGTTTCATTTGCAAACAAAATAACAATGCAACTTTTCCTTTGACCGCTGGCACAAAAATATGAAATCCAATGTACATATTTGAAACCTATGCCAAACGTTAGCTTCTATTTAATCATCTATAACAACTTTTGCTATGGGGCCAAATAAATCTATCCTAGGAAAAAAATACAGACTAACCAATGTGTGATCAAAAATTAATTAATTATTTGGTAAGGTTTTGTTGTAGGTTTTGATGTAGAATATCGCCAATTGTAAGCATATATAGACAATAGAACACCTAAATAGGATGTAGGATAGGATATTCGCAGTCTAAAATAATACAAAACTGTACTTCAATAGTGCCGTGTGGTGACGGCAGTGTAAAATACAATTGTCACCACCCCAAATCTCTCCCGTGGGTGTCGTACAAGGCGACTAAGAATAAATCAGTGCTGAGGAATGGGCAGCAGCGTTTCTCTTATACCATCTAGCAATGTACCTACTGCGACTTTTGTGCCCGATAAATGGCAATGGGCTCGCCACCTATTACATGGGACTTAACTTAATTGGCGAAACGCGGGTGCTAGTTCACCCCTGCCTACCCCTTCGGGGATATAGGCGTGATTTATGTATGTATGTATGTATGTACTTCAATAGATGCTAGCTACAGGCTACTAATCTGTGTACGCTCATACCATTAAACAATGAAATCAGCAGCCAATTAATTCTGTATGCGTTTAAACCTTTTAAAAACGATTTTAAACCTGTATAAATTAAGCAAAACTCTCAATTACCTCATATAAAAATCGACACATTTTGAAATGTACATAATTTTTTTTAAAAACCCTGTATATGTTTTTTCCTGGGATAGATTTATTTGGCCCCATACCATAGTAAAAGTTGTTATGGATGATTAGTACTAACGTTTGGCATTGGTTTCAATTATGTACATTGGGTTTCATATTTTTGGGCCAATCATGTGCATTGTTCTTTCTTATTATGCATAACCTATACACATACCAAATACTATAACCTAATGTACTTAATGCACATTGCTTAAAACAACCATCGGACATAACGCCCGCAGTTATTGTGGTCCCTTTAATGTCGTTATATCCGGTTTCGACTATAGTTTAAATTTTCCCAAAATCATTTATTTTTTTCTCAATTTTTGGAGATAGTTTACTGTGCAAGTAGGTACATGGGCCGGTCTGGAACAATCGGTTACGACTTGAATCGGCCCTTGCACCTTCAAATTATTCATTTGTTTCCGTATATACCAATGTACTCTGTGCTTTGTTCTCCCAATTATTATTAATGTAAAAAAACAATATTGAAAACAATAATTTAAGTAATTTGATTGATTGATTGCGACATGGAATTAATTTATTTTGTAAAAAGCTTCACCCATAATGAATGAGCTTTGAAACTTGTATCGCGGACTTCATTGTTGTTACAGATAAGATGGGCGGAGCAATTATTTCTTAAGTCTCGAGTTAAAAGATATTACACTCCCGGACCAGACGAATCGGTAAACCGGGTGAAGAGAGTGGAACTTTCCAGTGACGTAGCAAGAAACACCAGGACATCAGAGTTAAGAAGAAGGCCAGTGTTCAATGATGAGTTGTGGAGCCACGAGTGGTATTTAGTGAGTCTACTAATTATCACTATTATAATATTTACTGCCGCACTCAGAGACGTCAAATATCGTTAATGAGTACTTAACATCAAAGAATGACAATTCAAAACCAGTCGCTATTCTTGCCGGGTCTATGGTCTAGATTTGAATGAAAATTTTTGACATTAAATACTCATTAAAGTTAATTGATGTCTCTGAGTACTTCACAATACGACCGCACGCCATAAATAGTAATTGGCCTTCTCATAATATGTTTAATTAGAAAGGAATGAATGTTTACTAAAGTAATAATAAAATAACATTATTAATTAAATAAAGTACACATAGTAGTGTTTTAATAAATAAAATTTAAAAACAGTTTATTTATTGTTTGTAATATTGATATTTAAGTCATATTTTTTATAAAATTGTATAAATCTACATCAGTTTTATTTTCTACAGCAAGATACGCGCACAATCCACAATCTACCACGACTGGATTTGAACGTATTGCCCATTTACAGCATGGGGTACAACGGGAGTGGAGTGCGTGTGTCGGTACTTGATGACGGTGTCGAACATAACCACACAGATTTGCGTGCTAACTACGTGAGTTTTATAGTTCCCTGGTACAACGGTAGCGTTTACCCGACATTTTCCTAATCAAAAAGGCAGCCAAACAACACAACCACAACACGGACTGGCCATAGAGAGAGAAGAAGAGACATACATGGATGGACTTTATACAGGGCGTCCCACGGCCATGCCACACGGAGGGAAAGTATATTAAATATTGAACCTAGGATATTTTACTAAAAGAAGACATCGTTTTATTTTTAATAATAAGTAGAACTGCATTCACAGATTTTTTAAAAATCGCCTACCTCAACCGGGAATCGAATCCGCCAAATGTGATAGAAAAATTGCTTGTATTTTATAATAGCCTTTGAAAGGGCTACTCATAAGCATTATTTTTTCTTAAATAACCTAGCATATTAAATGAAACTAAGATCATAAAATTTTTCATTTTATTTAAAATTTTGTTCAGGGAAATTTCCTCTGACTTGGCCATGCTTCGAACAATTAACATTATCATTTCAAAGACCTACCCGCTTGAGATACGAGATTTCCGTGGTGTAAGTACATGATAATAATAAAGCGATACATGAAGTGTAGTAGGTACTTGTATGCATTTCTTCATGAGCTCACAATTACCATGCAACTGGCTGATATTAGTAAAAATAAATAATTCGCAAAAATAAGTAAATCGACAGGGAGAGAAATTATCAAAAGAGTGAGAATTTGTATACAACGGATTTGAACGGATCACATTTTGAGCATTTGATAAATTATTTTTTTTTTAAATAAAATGAAAAATTTTAAGATCTTAGTTTCATTTAATATGCTAGGTTATTTAGGAAAAAATAATGCTTATGACTAGCCCTTTCAAACGCTATTATAAAATACAAGTAATTTTTCTATCACATTTGGCGGGTTCGATTCCCGGTTGAGGTAGGCGATTTAAAAAAAAATCTGTGAATGCAGTTCTACTTATTATTAAAAATAAAACGATGTCTTCTTTTAGTAAAATATCCTACGTTCAATATTTAATATACTTTTCCTCCGTGTGGCATGGCCGTGGGACGCCCTGTATACTGCTTTTCGTCAATTCAAAACTATATAAAAAAAGTTGCTTTTCTTGGTCAATGGTCCAGATTAAAATGTTTTTTTTTTTGTATTAAGTACAACGTGTACTTGAGAGACGTTGTCGTGAGAAAGTTGAGAGACATAAATTAACAATAATGAGTACTTAATGTCAATAAATGTAGTTGCGTTACTTGCCGGGTCTGTGGACTACTAGATATATAAATGATTTTTTTTTTACTTTAAGTACTCATTAAAGTTAATTGACGTCTTTGAGTGCGGCAGTTAGCTGTTGGTCACCCACCGCTGAAAATAGAGCTACGGTCAGACATGCTTATATTTAGCATGCTTCTAAGTATGTTTAAAGGTACTACTGACAGGCATGCTCATTTCATTACATGCATGCCTTTTATGAGCAATTTTCACTTGTAGCATGCTTATTTTGAGCATGCTCAAAAATCAACAGTCGTTTGATTTTCGAGCATGCTACCTGAGGCGCGAGTGGAATGGGGCCTGAGTGGCCGCGCCGCGCCCCTCGCAGTCCGCACACAGACTCGCGCGTTCGTTTCCATGGAACCAGACTACATTACTTTTACTTCATTATGGTAGCCTAGTAGTTTCGTGAAAGATGGTTGGAATTTTCGTGCTAAAACGCGACACATCTCGAAATAGGTGTGATGATGATGACACTAACAAAGAATCACTGATATGATTTATACTATTTATTAATTTAGGTTATGGAAGATCTATTAACAAGGATCTATTAACAATTCGTTAATAGTTACTTGTTAATAGATTATACTTGTGATTGATATTTATTTCATAAAAATAAAAGTACAAAACAAAACTTAGCAATCCGCCATATTTGCTAAAACGCCGTGTGACGTCAGTATTTAGTTATACTAAAGAAACTGGCCTTTTTACGGAATAGTGACGTCACACAGACGCCATTGCTATTTTGGCGGATATTTTAAATTGCATTATTCAAAACATGTTTTTTCTATTAAAATCGAAAGTTTTTACAAAAATATAATTTAGTTTGGGTAAAAAGTTGACACGTAAGAAAAACATGGTGTATGTGTTTCAATTTTTTTTAAAAACTTTTTTTTTGTTTTTAAAGTATTTTTTATTTATATACTAATAATTAGTTAGCTTTGATTTATATAAAAATTGCAAGTTTCATTAAAATGAAAATATTTTTAATATTACTTATCGTGGCTAACACAATTAATCTGGCTTTGCCGCCGTTAAGTTTTTTACCGTCCCTGTTCGCTTTATTATTCGAGCTTTTGTAATTTCATGATTGCCTAGTATAATCGTGGCGCAAGGCTTAAATTTTCGAAGTAAAAAGGCGCATCTGCAGCGATTTCCTCCGCCAACAACGCAAATCGTTTATTGTCATAGAGCTTCTTTAGTTTCTGCCAACCTGATACTTCATCGAAAGATGGTCTCTCTAACGCCCGCGCGACAATTCG
Source organism: Cataclysta lemnata (assembly GCA_963931975.1). Lineage (NCBI taxonomy): Eukaryota > Metazoa > Arthropoda > Insecta > Lepidoptera > Crambidae > Cataclysta > Cataclysta lemnata. Next base: position 12,866,281 of record OZ008353.1, on the reverse strand, counting down.
CTTTCCGCGCGTCCCGCGCGTAAACGTTTCGTGGTAGCGATAGCGACACCATCGCTCTCCCACTTACATACATACATAAATCACGCCTATATCCCCGAAGGGGCAGGCAGAGGTGAACTAGCACCCACATTTCGCAAAATATGTCAAGTCCCATGTAATAGGTGGCGAGCCTATTGCCATTTATCGGGCACAAAAGTCGCAGTACATTGCTAGCCTAGGTGGTATAAGAGGAACGCTGCTGCCCATTCCTAATCATATTCAGATTTATCCTTAGTCGCCTTGTACGACACCCACGGGAAAGATTTGGGGTCTCTCCCACTTACTTGATTTTAATAATAATAGTTAATATAACTGGGACGCAAGGGGGCTCACAAAACATCTTTCGAGTCCCAAGCCAACCTCCCCTGCAAGCGGTGCGTCCTGCTGTATAACAGACGAGGCCCTGGCAAAACCACCCACCAACCCGCACTGGACCAGCGTGGTGGGTTATGGTCCAAACCCCTCCATTCATGATAAACGCAACATTGCCCCGGCCTCCAGTTCCCGGTAGCCCTGCTATTCCAGGCCAAGGCGGCGGTCTCGGTTACGGCAGGGCAGGGGGTGCTAAGAATCTCCGGGCTACGGTAGGCCGCCACACAACATTGAACTTGGCGACATATAACGGTCGCACGCTACGGTTCGACTCGCATCTAGCTGAACTCGAGGAGGAGCTGAAGCACATAAGATGGCACGTGCTTGGGCTGAGCGAAGTCCGCAGAGAGGGCGAGGACACGCTGACCCTGGAGTCTGGCCATCTTATGTACTTCAGGGAGGGAGATGATCCGTCACAGGGCGGCGTCGGGTTTCTGGTCAACAAAGTCCTCACTGACTTAATTATATTCTCTTCGACTTTTACGACACCATTGGGATGGGTCGGGGCTAGCACTCGTTATGTTTTCGCTCCCGGGCCAGCATGGAACTTAGAATAAGCCATTGTGAAGATTTAAAATTATGTAGGTAGGAGTTAAAAAAAAACATAAGTCCGTAACGGAATCATACAAAAGGTATTTGAAGTTGTGTTTATTATTAGGTACTGATATTTATTAAACTTTTTATAAATATGTGTAATGTTTATAAAATGTTCTAATGATGTGTCTATTGAGTTGTTAAAAGAAACTTTAATTTTTTTTATTTTAGAAAATTAACTAGGTATGAAAAGCATTTTGAAAATGAAAAAATTAAATCGGAGTTCTTTACGATAACGAGTTTCAAAGGACAGCTAGGTAATATGGAATTAGGCCATACCTAAATATGGGCCAAATCCCCAATACAACAATTCAACCATGTTAGGAATTTGGGCAAGAATTACAAAAATATGCAAATCACGTTCTTAGGTACAAAATTACTCGGTTTGATGACCAGCCATCTTCGTTATTATTTATACAAAATTAATTACATATATTTGGTATATTGAAAGTCGAATTAATTTTACACGTATTTCGATTATCACGTGTTTTTTAATAAAAACTTTAGTTGTTATGCATCATAAATCTAACAGATCCGGCAATTATATGTTAGCTTTCAGTCACGTCATAAGTTAGTTACAAATAGTTGCATTGCACCATTTCCAGGATCCAGAAATAAGTTGGGATTGCAATGACAATGATCCTGATCCACAACCAAGATATGATAAACATAACAGGAATTCACACGGCACACGCTGCGCGGGAGAAGTGAGTATTGCAAAAAATAGCAAGTGAAATTATTTTAATGTTATTATTTAGTATTATTACCTAACTATTATTTGTAGATAGCAATGATGGCAAACAATCGGAAGTGTGGTGTGGGCGTGGCCTGGGGTGCGCGGATTGGCGGCGTTCGCATGCTCGATGGGCGAATCACAGATCGAGTAGAAGGAGAAGCAATAGGTATGACAGACTGCAGTGCTGTTATAGTTGCCTGGTACTTTTGATCGCCATGTTGAGCTCGAAATCTGGATCGTGGTGAACTTGTTTGTGTGAATTCTGAATTTATGGCGTTAAGACACCAACCAACGCATTAGCATGCGAAACTTCTGCGAATCTATTTGCAAGTAAAGAAAAGAATGCAACTAATATATATCATCTTGCTAATTATGCGATTCGCATGCGAATGCGTTGGTGTCTCCGAGGATGGTGTACTAACGCCGTTAAATATTAAATCCAATTAAAAAAATAACATACATTTTCACTTCTCATGCTCTGAAAGTGCTTATTTGTGCAGGATATCCTGCACAAAATCGAATTTTGTGCTCTAGATCATTAACATCTACTCATAAATATGTCTATATTAAGGCAAAGAAAATAAGCCATGCAGCCAAACACAATAAGAAATTCAGAGATAGATTTGTTGTTTTATAATATTTACTTAAATTTATTTGCCTAATGTGTCTTTAAGACATAAAAGATATTTAAATTTTAATTCAAGTAGGTACGGTAGGTTATTAACTGCCGCACTCAGAGACGTCAAATATCGTTAATGAGTACTTATTGTCAAAAAAATGACAATTCAAAACTAGGCGCTATTCTTGCCGGGTCTATGGTCTAGATTTTAATAAAAAAAATTGACATTAAATACTCATTAAAGTTAATTGACGTCTCTGAGTGCGGCAGTTAATTAATTAAAAAATATATTATTTCAAAATTAATTTAATAATTGGCTCTATAGCTCTGCAGCCCAAGCCTAATATCAATGGGAAAAACAATTTCCTTCAGTATTCAAAACTGTACTAATTTTAGTTTGAATTTTAGGAAATGTTATGATAAACTACTGTTTTATTTCCTCGCAATCGAAGTGAAAAGCAGAGTTTCTAACTCGTCCACAAAACCATTTTTATGCTCGACATTACTATCAGTCCTCGCCTTCGGCTCGGGCTGCTAAAAGTCTCGGACAGAAATGATTCGTTTTATGCACTTGATGGAAAATCTACTATTAAAGAGATATTTTATATAAAAGAAAAATCGTTTATAAATGTTCTTTGTGTAATTTCTGTAAAACTGGTTGATGTATACAATAAAGTTTGCATTCTATTCTATTCTATTCTAAAAGAAGAGGAGGAGCTTGCTATCAACGACGATCTGGTAAAGGTGGAACATGTCATGTGGGATGCGGGTTGGATGCCGGCAGCGCAGTTACAATACTCAGGCAAATCAATATTAGGAAGGCACGTGAAGCTGGTACTCAACTCTATTTTTAGTGGATTGGATTGTAAAAAATGCGCCATGAGGATTATTAATTACTACATTTTTTGTTACGGTTTGTGTGCATGTCAGTCATCCCGCGATTCCGAGCTCAGATTATCTTCTACTGGTTTATGCGACCTTAGTAATATAGATGAAATATGACGTAACAGCAACCGTGCGATTCCAAGGAAGGTTCTTTCTTAAAGCATGTTTTTTTATGTAGGTAGGTACGATCTACGCCGGCCGGCACATCAGATGCTTCTGTCGAGTTACTTATTTAGTAAATAACTCATGTGCTTTATTTACTACCCAATATTGTACTTAATCAATTGACAACCTTATATAGTTGTGTTATACGTATTATTTATATTATTTAAGGAAGTTTGATTTTTAGGTTACGCCTGGGACAAAGTAGACATTTACAGCGCTTCATGGGGGCCGAATGACGATGGCCGCACTGTGGAAGGTCCGGGCCGACTTGCTAATGAAGCATTTGAAAGAGGCGTGACTCGGGTAGCTGAAATTTCACTGTTGAATTTATTGTTGCATGTATACCTAACCTACCTATTATTCGTTTGATACGGAAAACATAGGGATTAATTGTAAACTATGCCAGTAAAGTTATAGCCCCTGAGGTGTATCGACAGACATTTAATTTTGATATTAATTGAAAAAATAGAAGTCAGTTTAGTTCTAGTTCACCTCTGCCATTCCCCTTCGGGGATATAAGCGTGATTTATGTATGTATGTAGTTTAGTTTTCTTTTTAATATAGTCATTTTTATTAAGCCGTCAATATCATCATGTATTGGTGTGTGTACGTCATAAGGTATTTGTAATTTTGCATTACATTACAGGGTCGTAATGGAAAAGGTACAATCTACGTTTGGGCAAACGGTAATGGCGGTGGAAATAAAGATAACTGTAACTGCGATGGGTAAGTTGATACAAGTGGTATTTTCACTATCGTCATTGATGGCAAAAACATCTATTGTGTTTAATTTAAGATATTATTATATTCATTAAACTTACTTATGGATGTCATGTAATATAATACAACTGTTTAGTTGTTAAAAATATTACGTATACATTAAATTAATAGCAGCAGCGGTCAGCGGTTTATTTAATAAAATTGTTGCAGTTACTCGTCCAGCATCTTCACTATATCAATTGGGAGCGCCTCCCAGCATGGTATGTTTCCCTGGTATGGCGAGATCTGCTCCTCTACACTGGCGACAGCTTACTCTTCTGGCGCCTATAAAGATCAGAAAATTGTAAGTACAACATCATCATTCTATCTACCTACTCTACTTACCTAGTTGTTGTAAACTTATATAGTTAATAAGTCAAACTTCTCAATTAGAATATTGTTAAATTAAATATTGCCTTTGATTGATGTTCCAAATCGACCCATCTAATGAATCAATTGTGGTTGACACATAAAAAAGCATAAATTAAAATAATATGTATGTGTACTATTTTTCAACAAATAATTATATCCCAATTATCGTAGTAAAATGTAATTCAGACAACAATTATTACAAAAGTTTGATCATTTATTGCAGTTATTATTATGATTTTATGTAAATTCTTAGGGGGTATTGGGATTGGGTCAGCTAAAAAAGGACACAATATTTGCTCTCTCACTCAGTCAGCTATATTATCCATTAATTACGCTGAGTGAGTGTCATGAGTCATGAGCTCGGAGGTCATGAGTGACGAGAGTGAAATAGACGTTATGTTTTGTCTCAGGCAACTACAGACACAGGCGATTCGTGTACTCTGTCGCACACGGGCACTTCTGCAGCAGCTCCATTGGCTGCCGGTATCATCGCTCTCGCTCTACAAGCTAAGTTCGTTGATACACCTACTTGCTACAGGTTATGTACTCCTAGTAATTCAATCGGTACGGTCTGTTTGTCTCAAAGTCCCCGTGGGAGAGCGCTGATGAAGAAATAATATATTAATTAACAAACAGAATAAAGTCGTATTTTTGAATTACTTTCATGTCGATTTGAGAGACATTCTTTGTTTTATTGCCCTTGGTATATAATATTTATAATAACTATTGTATCATTTAAATTTATACAGATTCAATTACATCATCATCATCATCACCAGCCCTTTAATGTCCCCGCTGGGGCACGGGCCTTCCCTATGGATGGAAGAATATAGGGAGATTGGGCCATAACCCACCACGCTGGCCCAGTGCGGGTTGGTGGGTATTAACTACTGCAGATGCAGCCGGGACCACCGACTTAACGTGCCTTCCGAAGCAATGAGGAATTCGAGACAATAAATTTTTGGTCATCCATCCAATAACCGGCCTAGCGAACATTGCTTTGTTTACGCAATCGCAGGCCAAGCGCGCTATGCCACTGCGCTAGCGAGCTCCTCATATAACAATAAATTATTAGATAATGAAAGAAACATCCTATTGATTGGTTCACAAAGAAAATATTGGTCATATTACTGTCATGAATGTCACGAATTGATCATGATGAATGACAGATAACAATATGCAAACTTTAAAATCGAGTTATAAAAAAATCCAGAAGCCCATTATTAATTATTCTTCTGCTCCCTGCCTTGTTCCCAGTCTATCTGGGATCGGCGCAGTATGTTTCCTCTTCCATTCATATCGGTCAGACGTCATCAAGCCATCTACTCCCTTTTGATTCATAACATCCATCACACCGGTGAAGGTGCTAGTGAAGAATGAATGTAAAGAAAAGAGATGGAACGGACCATGTCGAAAGACCGAGGAACGGAGTGAGTGATTGGAATGACAACATGCCAATCCATACTGTTCAAGGTTTTGGCTTAGGTTTTACAGCCGGCCGCCTGTCTGACACCAACCCTCTTTGGGTATGCTGTTGTTGGTGGTTTGCCCTCCACCATTCGGGTGCCCCATGGTGCTTATTGATCTTCACCGGGCAATCTCCCTTAGTCGACTTTTACGACACCCATGGGAAGAGTCGGGGCTAACCTATTCATAGAAGACCCATTATTTATTATTGTGTGTACACTGTGTAATTTTTTATTTCAATATCACGATCATGGTATTCACAGTATTTTAAATTATTCTATGATAAATGGCTAGCTCAATAAATTACTGATGAGTTATTTTTATGTTTAAGCTCAAATTTGACTTGGAGAGATGTACAACATCTCATTGTGTGGACTTCGGAATATGCTCCTTTGTCAACTAATCCAGGATGGCAAACCAATGGGTATGTAATGTTCTCTTATATTTTGCTCGTACCAGCACTATTCATTTAAAATGAACAAAAGAATTAACTTTCCAGTATTTTTGATAGTAAAGCATTGATTTCCTGACGTTTAGTTTAGATCACTTTAAAGCTGCCGTGGTCACGAGACTCCCCATCAGTCGGAGTTGTGATAAAATCCATATAATGTTGCAAAAAAAAATACACGTGTTTCATTTAAATAGGTAGGTATGTTTAAGAATAAATCTATTTATTTATTTGAACTTATTTTTATATTTATATTTAATTGATAGTTTACCGATTAGTAAAATTTTAGGGTTGGTCTACGTTTTGACGTCCGTTTTGGTTTTGGCCTGATGAACGCTGGTGCCCTCGTGACAGCGGCTCTCAACTGGACTTCAGTTCCTGAAAAATTCAAGTGTCATGTTGAAGCTTTTCAGTGAGTATGCACTCCTGGTGCTTCGGTCTCACAATTTAGCTATCCCGTGGACAAGAAAGAGAAGCCAGAGGAAAACAAAAAAAAAACTATTTTTGTTAGGTTATGTAAAATTTAATCCAAAATAACAATAGGGATGATGATGACACTAACATAGAATCACTGATGTAATGATTTATAATAATAATTTAGGATAAGGAGATTCATTTGTTTCTTGTTTTCAGATAAAACTTGTGATTGATATTTGATATTTGAGATATGATATTTGATATTTGAGATTTGATATTTTATAAAAATAAAATAAAAGCACAAAACTTAGCAATCCGTCATATTTGCTAAAACGCCCCGTGACGTCATTATTCAGTTATCTGCATTTTAACATTTTATTTGCCAATTGACAACATTACAAAATTTTTTCAACATACCTTTTATGATGTTATATGAAATTAAACCGAAAATGAAGACACCCATATTTTTTATTTCTTTTGAATTCCGTCGTTTTCATACAAAAAATTATTGAAATACCGGTCATTCTAAACAGACGTAAGCACCAAATGACCTCACAATCGTGGACAAATAGCGAAATCACTCTTGACGCAAAAAATAAAAAGATCACTTGTCTAAATTGACAACAATTCAAAAATGACAACCTCCCAAAATAAAAATACCGTTTCTTTATTTTCCAATCCTGACTTCGAAAATAATTTTGTTAAATTTTTTTATTACTTAATTACATACATAAATCACGCCCATATCCCCGAAGGGGTAGGCAGAGGTGAATTTATATTATATTATTTATTACTTAATTACATAGAAAAAAATAAAATGTAAAAAACATGCGATGACGTCACAGTCGTAGATGTATGAATTAAAACGTTTGCCTTCCTAGATCGAAGAATAAAAAGTTATCATAGACATGATAACAGACGTCAGTCATAAATCAAATCCAATGTCATTAATTGTCATCGTCGAAATTAACTTTAATAAAGAAGCAATAAATTGAAATCCTTAAACTATAATATAAAACGTATTTTACTTTGAAATTAATTTCAAACATTTCCGATAAAATGTTTTTATTTTCGACACCGGAAACGCCAGTTCGTTAATTTTGACAAGTGATCTTTTTATTTTTCGAGTCAAGAGTGATTTTGCCATTCGTCCACGACAGTTACGTCATTTGGTGCTTACGTCTGGTTAGAATGACCGGTATTTCAATCATGATTTTTTGTATGAAAACGACGGTATTCAAAAGAAATAAAAAATATGGGTGTCTTCATTTTCGGTTTAATTTCATATAACATCATAATAAAGGTATATAGGTATAGAAATAGTGACGTCATACAGACGCCATTGCTATTTTGGCGGATATTTTAAATTGCATTATTCAAACATGTTTTTTTTTCTATCAAAATCGAAGGTTTTTACAAAAATATAATTTATTTTGGGTAAAATATAATATAAGAAAGCAGTAACGTTTCATCGAAATCATTACATTAATTTGATTATCAAATGTTCATTTTGTTACCCTTAAACATTTTCTTGTTTTAATCAACTATGCAACATGCACGCAAGCATGCAGCATGTAGAGCAAGCATGCAACATGTGTAACCTTCAAACAAGCATGCAGCATACAAGCAAGCATGCAGCATGCGAGCGAGCATGCAAGCAAGCATGCAGCATGCAAGCAAGCATGCAGCATGCAAGCAAGCATGCAGCATGCAAGCAAGCATGTAGCATGCATTGCTTCTGTCACGGCTCAAGGTGCTGCGGGGCTCCGGCGGTCCCACGCGACCTTATCTTTGCAGATGATTTTCGCCCACCACCGCAGCTTCGGCTTGCTGGCCGGCTGTGCCGGCCAGCCTTAGCCGCGGCGGTACGTAACAAATCGATTACATTTCTTTTAAGAACACCATCAGAAATGTTATCATCATAATAAATCATAATATTAAATAATAAAGTCACGAAACTTTTCTATTTTGTAAAAAATATTACAACATGAAAGATTTTGCTGTTGAATTTATATTTTTCCACATAAATTAAAAAAAAAATGCGCGATGGCGGCACTAATATTGTTTTTGTTATTTTGTTACATTTTAGTGACTCCACGGATTTTGAACGTAATTGTTGTCTATTCAAAATCATTATTTTTTTTCGCTTAACAATTTAAGACGGGTTTCATTCAATATTTTTGTGTTCCAAATTCAAATTTCATTATATCCCTAGGGATTTAACAATACGAAAAGATTATAAAAATGAATACATAATTAATTCCTTAATTATAGACCTTCGCATTCATGAACCGCTCATAAAAAATATTAATTTGAACGTGTCACAATATCATGGCATCCGTCTACTTAAATTAAAGCTTTCTGCGGTATTAATAAATCTGAATCTCTATTGTAGCGAACATAGAAGCGAATAAAGAGATGTTTTTCCTTTCTATACCCGTTGCTATGACACTAGCATTACATTCCAGTGCTTATGATGTCTTGGTAAAAGAGAGGTTCAGTTTCGACCGAATCAAGTTAGGGGTGTTTTTTTATCTATTCGGTGATACACTCTTAGGCTGATTTACACTTATGTATGTATTGTCGTATTGTAGTCATGTTGTTAACTAAATTTTAACTTAATTTTAAGTGACTAAAATTTAAAAAACTTGTTAAATTTATTGTTTACATGTATTAAGCCATAATGGCTGATTTACATGTATCATATAAATCAGATTTACATGCATAAAGTAGTTAAGTAATTAACAAAATTTTAACTAAATTAAAGTGTAAACAATAAATTTAACAATAAGTTACAAGTTTTTAAAATTTAACTGACGCACTCAGAGACGTCTATTAACTTTAATGAGTATTTAATGTCAAAAAATGTCATTCAAATCTAGACCATAGACCCGGCAAGAATAGCATCATAGAATCACTTAAAATTAAGTTAAAATGTAATTAACAACTTGACTACTTAATACGTGTAAGCCTTTATCGATAACATCAGCCGTTTCTGTTTATTTTTTCAATAACAATTTTAAGTTTAGAGCTATAAAGATATTTATTAATTATTAATTAATTGCGGTTAATTACCCGATTTACAGGTCTGAAAATGATGTTTATGAAATTGCAACTGGTGAAACAATCGAAATCCCAATCCGTATGGATGATTGCGTAGTTAACTACATCGAACACGTTGAGTTGATAGTCAATGCTCAATATACAAGGCGAGGAGCTCTCGAGATCTACCTCAAGTCGCCCCAAGGTATTATTTCAACAAACATGTATTTCAAAATAACAATTCTGCTTTGTTACGCTCTATAAAGTTAATAAGTGTAGGTAGTCTGTAGCGACTATCTTTGTTCTCCAAAAAATTAAAAATAAACAGGGTTTGCTTTGGTTAATCTAATCCTTCTTCTTCTCCCTGCCCTGTATACCTCAGTCTATCTCGGCGCTGTACGTTTCCTCTTTCATTTATATCGGTCAGACGTCACGAAGCCATCCACTCCCTTTTGAATCTTATCATCCATCACACCGTAAAGGTGCTAGTGATGAATGAATGTATAGAAAAGAGACGGAACGGACCATGTCGAGAGAGCGATGAACGGTGAGAGTCATTGGAATGACAACATTCCAATCCATACTGCTCAAGGGTTTGGCTTAAGTTTTACAGCCAGCCGCCTGCCTGACACCAACCCTCTTTGGGTATGCTGTTGTTGGTAGTTTGCCCTCTACCATTCGGGTGCCTCTAGGTGCATATTGGTCTATGTCCGGGCAATGTCCCTTAAGTCGACTTTTACGATACCCATGGGATGAGTCGGGGCTGGCCTATTCTACATTATTTGTTCGCTCCCAGGCCAGCATAGAAGACATTTCTTAATTAATAGAAATTAATTTTATTCTTATTCAAAAAGTTATTCAATCGCGTTTATTAATAGTTTACGACATTTAGACAAACACTAGGTACTCACTTTTTGACAATACATAAAGGTTGATTGCTGGGAACAGGACAGGAACAAGAAGAAGAAACGATGATGGACGATTTTAATCATTAAGTTTTCAGGTACAAACGTACAACTATTAAGTGCCCGCACTAGGGACACCTCTACGCGTGGTTTTGTTAACTGGCCCTTAACATCTGTTGCTACCTGGGGTGAGAGTTCTAATGGAGTCTGGATAGTTTCCGTGCAAGATCAGGTTGGTTGCTTGAAAAGCGGCTCGAATTTAGTAAATTCTAACATTCATTTGATTCTTTTCCATTACTCAATTTTGTTGATTTAAACGATGTTATAAAGTTATAAAGATGTTGTAAAGTAATGTTAAAATTTGTATAAGAATTTACTTTCCTTCCTCATTATCACACCTTTATGTATACTTATCCCACTAACTTGTAATGCCCTCCTGAAACAAATTGATTCGTATCAAGTTTTACACTTTTGATTTACCTTATATTCATAATTTTTATTGCAGACTAATGAAAGAAATTCCGGACAGATAGGTCCCATTACTCTAGTAATACATGGAACAAGTAAAATGCCATTTCACATGAGAAACGGATCCAGGCAGTACACCTTTGAAGACACCGACTACCAGGAAGTGTTTGAATACTTTGATGATGCTTTAAATGATGGAAGCGATGAAAATAATGACATTCGCGGGCATAGCACTGAGCGAGATGATATAAATAACATCGACCCAACAATTCTGGCTGAAGTGGAAAAAGAACTTCAGAGGATTCATCACAAAATAGTCTTTAATAAATCCCCGGGAGATGAGTAAATAAATTGAAGTTAGAGAATGATAATACGTATGAGTGAGTACGTATATGTATAGTTATGATGATCTCTGTTTCATATAACAATAGCTAGGTAATTTGTATTCAATCTTTATTAGTAATATTATATTTATAAGTATGCATTAAAACATATCACCGAACATGTTTTATTCAATACCGTATTCATTATTCATTAAAACAGTGTTTAACTAATGTGGATTGAATGATCAAAATGTTACTAGGTGGTAGTTAAAAGTATCAAAATATTACTCGGACGGGATTCCACCTGTGTGCGAACTGTGCGGCACCGCGTAAGACCAAACAAATTATTTGTGCCGTACTGTTCAGCACACTGGTGGAATCCCCTCTTATGTAATATTGTGCATATGACAGAATAAAACAATATTCCATGTTTCTTCGTGATCCTAGTGAAAAAGGCTAAGCTATACCTATAAACCACGCTTGAGGTGACATGATAATGAGATGAAGATGTTGAGATAGGCGGGAGGTGTGACTCGACTTGATAGTGAGCAACAGACATATTATAAGTGGCAGCTAAGTAACTCAGAAACTCACCAAAAACCGCCTTATATGGTACGGATAGAAGAAGAGGCGATGAACATGTGGTACAGATAGCACTAGACCTGCCTGAACAGTACAGGGGCAGAGGCCGCCCGCCACTTGCCTGGTGGTCCAATATTCAAAGAGACCTCAAAGAAGCTCATTTGCCTGGAAAGACAGGACAAGACCCAGAATAGATTATCCTGACGCAGAAGAGCGAGGAGACCCGACCCAAATAATGGGAGAAGGTCAGGACAGAAAGAGATTAAGAGGATAATGATTGTGAAGTGACGATACACGGTTCGAGTAATGTCTACATTGGCTACATTAGCCTACATTTCCTTTTGAATACTTGTCTCTAGCGATAACGTTTTCACTCCCCTAAAACTTTACAAAATCTATTTTGGTCTTTTTAGCTTCAGTAAATCCCAGTCTAAATCTGTATTAACAGTTTTGTTGAATAAAAAAAATATAATGCTCCAGGAGGAAGATAAAGATATTTCGACGCTAACAACTTATATCGTAAGCAATATTTCGTAAAAATAAAACGTACGAACCCAGTTTTATATTATATTTACAACATATTCCAAAAAATATTAAAATTGGACTATGTTTACGGGGTGATAAATGTTATCGCTTTTTTTACTAAAATTAACAGCTTCACAATCCTCTCAAAATACACCTCTACCCCGTTTCTTTACTCGTGTTCATGTGCCTCTACAGAGTTCATGTCTCCCTAGTCAAATATGTTCCGTTGCAAATGAAAGTCGGACAAGACTGGCGTATCTGCAAAACATGACTTGGCACCTAATTTTCCTAGATGGCGTTACAGTACGACCTCAGTTTTCATGTAAAATAGGTAGGTAAGTATCTACCTACCTATTACAAATTTTACAACATCCTTCCGAGTAAATAGCATAATCTCCCAAGATATTTCCTATCAGGTTTTGTAGATGTCGCTAATAGTATAAGTACCTACTACCTACCTACCTACCTAGGTAAGCAAAACAATAGGTACGTCTACATCTGTGATAATGACAATAACTGCCGCACTCAGAGACATCAATTAACTTTAATGAGTATTTAATGTCAAAAATTTTCATTCAAATCTAGACAATGGACCCGGCAAGAATAGCGACTGGTTTTGAATTGTCATTTTTTAACGTTAAGTACTCATTAACGATATTTGACGTCTCTGAGTAGACAGAAATACTCCTATTAAATAAAATATTATATACCAAGGGCGATAAAACAAAGAATGTCTCAGACCGCAAGTATTAAATGTGCGATGCGAGGGCCCTTCTTTTTATCGCCCTAGATAAGATTATAAGTCACCCACTGACCAGCAAGTGGGGTTTTCGGTACGCGTAGCGGGCGGACAAGTCCACTTTATCAGGTGTGGCCCCAAATTCTTCTGTGCTCCATTGAGTTGAGTTATAAGGTAAGAAGTACGAATGGTGCTCAAGGGCCCGAGCATAGTTTAAAACGAACCTGTAGGTACAGACAGCTACCTATTTTATAATCAATAAAGATAGATACTAAAATGAAAATAAAGGATAAGTAATAATAATAACAAAAGTTGATTTGATTCCGATAACGTTAATTGAAACAAAACTGTGTGGTTGCACTTCAAAAAATTCCACGAATAAACCAGACTACCGGCAATCCCAGGTACACGGGTATCATAACTGAGTTGGTATCATTTTATTCTTAAGTCAGGCGTCACACATTCGGTCTCGCTTGCTCGCTCCGTGGCGTGCGATGTTTGTGTGAGCTTCTATTCAATTCAGTTTTAGTAGTGTGTATTGGATTGGATGGTATAGCGGTATTTAGGAAGCCATTTGTTAGCCGACGAAAAAAGGGAGCAGGTTACTCAATTCGTACCCGTATGTTTTTTTTAATGATCAAATAGGTGGCAAGAGGAAAGACAAAATTATACAATACACTTTTAAATAATTTAATAAATAAGAACCTTCTCATGAGTGTAATAGAACAAGCAAGTGGAAAACAACATATATATTATTGTTACTTAAAAATTTGTCGAGTTCACCCCTATTATTCATCTCAACTATTCACTGCAAATCCTAAGTCCCTCAATTCGCGTACTATAAAGTCATCTTTGTATTTATCTATTTTCGCTATCCACTCCTCTGTGGTAATAACATGACGACAGGTTCCGCCGTACTCCGGCGGGAGATATATGGGGTCGATGTGGCGGTGGAGGGAGGCCATGTCTGATCCGTGGAAATGGACTCGACTCCATACCGCCTTAGGGATGAACTGCTTAAAAACGTAGAAGAAGGTGTTGAGCAACCAGCTGTAGTTGATCATGTGCAGAGCGTGATTTGCCAGCGGGAACGACACCTGCAAATATTAAAAGATCATACAGTGCTCAGAACAGAATAGGGCAAATCAGAACTTAACATAAGTTTCTGTTTGGTACAATAGTTGTTTATATTAAGTCATAATATAATATGTACTACACTATAAAGCCTTGCTGCTGAAAGGCGAAAGACGCTGTAATGTAAAGGCGGGTTAGCCAATACCAACAATGTGGGGTCTGAAAAAAAATTCAATACTCTCTTTTTACTTTGGAATGTCTTATTGATTTATTTTATTTAATACACTTCCAACAAAAGTTTTGGGACAATCGACAAACAGTTTTTACAGATTTTGTTGATTTCGAAATTTTTATTTAACTCAATTAAATTTTTCTACCATCATCAGTAGCAATTTAAAAATACATTGAATACCTAGAAAACCATGTAGGTTAAATTTATTTTGCACCCAACAAAGCCATACCCCCATAAGACTGACGATCTGATGAGCTATTGTCGGCGTGAGGTGCCTGACGTGCCGCAGGCTGAGTCCCTCCAGGTCGACGATGATGGTGACGCCGAGGATCTGCAGCTTGGGCTGCATCATGGCGATCTCGTCCATGAGTAGGGCGCAGCGGACCACGTCGATGATGGGAACAGCCTCCGTGTCCCATTTACCTGGAGAGCAACGTTCTTTGTCGTTAACGGTGTTATTACAAAACAACCGGACCGCCAATTAACTTAATGAGTACCTACTTAAAGTCAAAAAAAGAAAAGTCAAAACTATAAACTTCTTGCCGGGTCTACTGCGGTCTGGATTTAATTCAACTTTTTGACATTAAGTAGGTACTCATTAAAGTTCATTGACGTCTTTGAGTGCGGCAGAAAGACGTGTTTTGTTTATGAAAGCTTTAAAAACTTCATAAACAAAACACGTCTTACTGCCGCACTATGATCGCAAGACCGACCGCAAACTTCTTATGATGTCACTTTCTTGACAATAGTTTGTGACTGTATCTGATTAAAATAGTGGTTTACCAAAACAAGTCCCGAAAATGTTTAAGGATACGTTATCCTTAAACATTTTGGGGACCACTTAAACTCAAAATTTATTTATTTTCCAATCACTTAAATCTGTTATTATTATAACACTCGCTTCAAAATAATGCCATACATGTATTTGCGATTACGTACTTACGAATTAAGATTTTACAGTTTTCCGTTGTAGTAAATTAAGTATCCTGATTTCTGAAATAGTCTATAACAAAAATTATTCTTCTTTTTTGTCCTATCATTCCACTCACCAAATCTCATCAATATGATTCTTCCGTTTTTGGGGCTCTCTGGTAAGGTTCCTCCGTAAACGTACTTCACCTTCTGCAGCCCGAATGCATCGCAGTCGTAGAGGTACGCGTAATTACGCCTGAACTCTTCGTATCGCACCATCTGGAAACGTTATCATCTCCTAATGCTATGCGGCCTTAGGGCCGGTTTTTTGATGGATAGTTAACTTAACCAATATGTAAAAAATTGTTACTAATGGTTATATCAGACTGATGTTTAGTCATTAGTAATAATTTTTAACAATTTGTTGAGTTAACTATGCATAAAAAAACCGGCGTTAGTGATTATGCCATGATGGCGTACGTGCCCGATAGATGGCAATAGGCTCATGGGACCTAATATAATTGGTGAAAAGTGGGTGTTAATTCACCTCTGCGTACCCACCCCTTCGGGGATAAAAATTCATGATGTATGCCATGATTATCCCTAAATCTCCGAAGGGAAACATGATTGATTACATACTATTTTGTACTGTATAGTGTATTAGCGCTCATGTTAGGTCCACAAGTGAGTTTGTCAATTCATAATTATTGTTTAGTCATGTTGTTACCAATTTGTGCGCAAGCGCAGGTATAAACCGGCGACACCGCAGGAACCGTAGACAGTATGCGTCGTCAAGTCTCCGCGGGTTGCATTCACCACGCTCTGTAATATTATTGCATGTTTGTGACATAGATTCATTACATTCTTTTTTTTGCACAATCAACGTTGAAATGGCATTGAGAAATCATACTTGTACGATTTGATCGTGTGAAAGTAAAAAAAAAATAACAAAATGTAGCATGCTTGTCATTTGGTTTGAGAGTCAGTTGCATTTAAATTGTCCAAGTAATTTCACCGAGAGTTAGCGCGACATTTGATGGATGTGTGAATAATAAAAGCGGGAGGGGAGGGGGCAGGGGTTATCCATCAGCCTTGGCCAGAAATCTTATCACTTTAATTTTTTTGTTGTTCAGTTGTAATTTTGATTAAGTAGAAAACGCCGTCAATATAATTTTTTTTTTAAATTGCTACAATAAACAATAATAATTATAAATAACTAGACAAAAAATTGTTAGTAAAAATTACAAAAATCCGCTGGCCAGAAAGAAACTAACTCCCCGAACGCGCTCGCAAAAGTTAAACCATCTTTTCTGAAGTACCAGGATAGCATAAATAATTGAAACTATTCTAATAACCGACAGCGCGTGTGCGTCGTTGTGGGAAGGGAGGTGGGGTATCTCTGCAGATACGCCTTTTACGATGAAAATTTAAGCCTTGCGCCACGATTCTACTAGGCCATCATAAATTTACAGAAGCTCGATTGATGAGACATACTTAAGCATGTAAATGGCAGTATATTGTTAGGTGGTATAAATAAGAGGAACTCTGCTGTCGTTTTTTTTAAAACACCCGCGGGAGAGGTTGAGATTGGTGACAATCATAACTTTCATAATAGAAAGCACCTTTTTTGTAACGTATAATGAAACGAAAAAGTATAGCCTAATTCACTGTCGCTTTCTAGCATTTATAAAACAACAAAAAAATCACAGAACGCTTTAGATTTATTATGCTCTGTTAACCGAGCGAGAGACACAGATCTGCAGGATTAAAGGAAGAATACGAAGAAGAAGAGATATTTAGGTCCTTGCCTTTGCATTCCAGTTCTGGAGGATTTATCAATGGCAGGCTTTTCCCAAAGCTGTCTACTGCGGAAGAAAGAGGAGTTGGCTTGTAATTAGGTGCCTAGTACTATCTTTTACCAGATTTCTCCAGTCAATGTTGTACTCTACCTACACCAATGGCCACTCATAACGCATAGAGAAATAATTGGACACAGTTGACATCTTTTTTAACACAAATAACTGGGACACTTTCAACTTTTTAAAGTTACCAAATTGACAAAATTGTCAGTCTCTAACCTTAAACGGTCTTGTAATAGTGTAATATTATTTGATGTTATGGTAGAGAATCTACGCGAATGCAATGATGACAAAACTTATACAAAATCCAAAAGTTTATAATGAAGATAAAATACTGTATGTAGGAAAAAATAAATGACAAGATAGTCATTATTGGACTACGCTTAAAATAAACAGTGATACCACAGCTGACATTTATTGTGATTTAGGTCTACAGTTAAATTAAAATCACCCATGTTCCATTGAATTTTTAGTATTCCACTGCTGTTAAAAATAATTAGGTGCAATGTAATTACACGTGATACAGTAATGCTTAGTAATTACTATGATAAGATGTTGAATATGAAGCTGCGGAACCTAAGTGTTTTAGTGATTAATCTCCGTGTAACTTGCAAAGGTAAACCTTATAGCTTAGTAGTATTGTTCAAAATAATTCTAATGAATTGCAGGCTTTAATAAGGTAGGTACAATGCTAGAAGACATTCACCTTATCGACGTGAATAATTCCTAGATTATTTACGGTTTAAGGTACACTCGAAAATTGTTATGGTATGTGTAACGGTTTGCTAATATATGAGTGCGTCCTGGAGGACTGGCATACCTTATGAGTTAATGAGTGTTCGTTTCAGACAGGGGGCCGCCGGCCGGTCTAAATAATCTAGCCAAATTGTAGATCTTAATAACAATAGATACACTATACCGATACTAAATAGATTAGGAGCGGTTTAGAAAGAGAAGAAGATAAAAATGAGAAAGAAACATAATATTAATATATGAATTAAAATTAATTACATAATTATATTTATTAAAAATGTTGCCTCAAAAAAATATCTTAGACAAGATTTTCGTAGCTAGATTGTAAACTTAATATAGCCTTGGCCGAATACATTCGATGGAATCTAAAAGTTTTGTGGTCTTGTTAGATATTACACAGCGAGGCCGACAAACAAACCGTCTCAGAAATGAAGGTTACAAAACAAACACAGTTGAGAATGTTTAGAAACTCTTTTATGTTGTTCATATTTTTCACTAGCTTAGATATTATATTCATAAAAAAATTCGACTTGACAATTTGGACAGTGTAAGAAAAAAGTGAATAAGGAAGTGGGTAAAAGAGTCGCTTTTAGTTTACAGCGAGAGGCCTAAGTTTTAGTTCATCACCAGGCCTGTATTGTCCCCAGTTCCCCACTCCTATGGAACCCTATGGAAGGAAGACTATAGGGAGAACTTAGGGTAAACTAAGATTTGTGTGTAACATGCAAATAAAATTCAGTTTTTACCATATATCATAGAACGCAGCTCCTCTATGACCTTGGCGCGGGTGTCCGGGTCCTCATTACAGTATTGTCTAGCATGGTCTTCGAATTCTGGGTCCTCAAACCGGCTCACTTCAGCTTGGTAAGCTATCTCTATGAACGGCATCTTGAATCATTGGATAATTTAGTTAATAATTGGTAATCATCACCTACATCATAATTCATCACATTATTAAAGATCAGTCGATCTGTTATAATGTTTCCAACACTGCAGGAAATACATCGTGTGGTGACAGTTAGAGTATTTTTTTATGAATAGGTACTCTTATCTTACAACTAATGTACCTTAATAAGCGTAAAATTGTGTTTGTTGCATTAGTGCGGGACACTAATTTATTTACATACATACATAAATTACGCCTATATCCCCGAAGGGGTAGGCAGAGGTGAACTAGCACCCACATTTCGCCATTTATGTTAGGACCCATGTAATAGGGGGCGAGCCTATTGCCATATATCGGGTACAAAAATCGCAGTACATTGCTAGGTGGTACAAGAGGAACGCTGCTGCCCATTCCTCATCCATCACTGTTTTATCCTTAGTCGCCTTGTACGACACCCACGGGAGAGATTTGGAGTGGTGACAATTTGTATTCTACTCTGCCGTCACCGCACGGTGACGGTTGCAATTATATCAGTATTTCTTAAAATTTGCGCTCGACTTCAAGTATTTATGATGATAATATAATAAATATCAAAGTTGCATTTCGATATCAGATTAATTTTGAGCAATATATTATAACCACGTTCTTCAATATTCGAACGTATAAGCTAATTATATCAGTGGAAAAAATAGACAAGCCAGCCTTGCCTGGTCGATAGTAGATATAATATAATTAATTTAGACACTGCGGTAAAGATAATAATTAGCCAAAACCGGATAGAATACGTGAATAAATTATAAAATTAAGTTAGAATAACTAGCTTTTGCTGCGGCTGCACCTGCGTTAATTTCATTTTGGCATGCCAAAATGAAATAAAATATAAAGTCCGTCTCTGCAGAGACGGACTTTATAGCGAAAATTTATATAAATTAAACAAATTATTTGCCAATACGCAAGACGAGGGATGGGAGCTCTAAGTAGTTGCTTACTGCCTCATTGAGGAAGAAAATAACCAGGCTGGCGAGAATATTTTTTTTAAACGAACATATTGATAATTAGTGTTGTCTCACTTAACATATTATTATATCTAGTAAAAAATACAGCATTTAACACTGACCTAGTCGATGGCCAATGCTTTCCAAACGTTAGCGGTGAGTGGATGTTTATTTATACGTACCTACGCTCATAGTAGCTATGTTGAAAGAGATAATTATCATCAATCTGTTCTTGCCGTTCGTGACAGGCAGGCGAATGGGGTTTAATGACAGCATCTATGCGAGTGTCGTATGCGTCTATAAATATAGAGCTAAGCATACACTGGATTGCAAACGGAATGAGCAAATAAAATGAGTCAGTATTAAAAACCTTTCTTTAACGTACATACATACACACTTAAAACACACCTATTTATTATCCACGGAGGGGTAAGTAGAGGTCAATTAACAACCACGTTTCGCCAACTATGCTAGGCCCCATGTAAGAAGGGGCGAGCCTATTGCCATCTAACGGGTACGAGAGGAACGTTGGTGCCCATTATTCATCGCTGTCCTTACGCTCTAAGGTGGAGATGAAAATTTTATTCTGCTCTGCGGTCACCACACTGTACACCTACAATGATTTAAAACATTTTTTTTTATATTCGGTTATTATTTATTATTACTACTACTTTTAAAAATAAAATAAAAAGGTTTTTCAAGTCTTGTTATTGGTTCTTTATTCACGTTTGTATTTTATTAGGCTGGCACTAATATTTAAGAAGAAAATCAAATATTTTTTACTGACTCATTGTCTTAGCATCTCAGTGCAATGAGAATAGTTCAACGACTTGCATTGTATTTTTTTCTTTGTTTCAAGAGAGGTCAAGCGAGCCAGATTTACTGAGCTGGTTTTTATAGCAATAATAACTATAATTTGTACAGTCTTGGGGATAAAACATGTAGCATGTTTATTTGGACGAGAAAAAAACAAATTAAAGTGGTGTCTCTCGGTATCACCACAATGAGTGTTTAGGTTGGTAATTGATATACTCTCATCCGATTATGCTATCCTGGTATAATCGTAACACAATTACAATAGTTGTTATTTTTTTTATAAGTCATTATGATTATCACTTTTTATGGTATTTTTTTATGTTATCAGTTTAGGACATCTCCTTAATTGACCATATATGTTTTAAATCTGTTTGATTTATTCATAATGACGGTTTTCGTACAGCCATCCATACTGACTTGTCCCAGCCAAGTTAACAAAATAGTAAGCATTCAGTTTTTTTTTAAATCGTGGGAGAGTTTATGTTAAAAATGTAAAAACAATGTGTAACAGAAAGGTGCAGTAATATTTAAAGGTGTTGTTCAGGCCATCAAACTAAACAACTTTAACTGTGGGACCAACAACAAAATCCTAAATAAATAACTACTTCCCCATACAAACTGGTGTCAGTTCAGCTGGTTCTCGATTTAGTATGGGGAAGTGATTTTTTTTCTAAGATTTCGATTTTGGTCCCCAAGCGAAAGTTGTTCAGTTTGATGGCCTGAATAACCCCTTTAAATATTACTGCACCTTTCTGTTACACCGTGTATTCAAACTTTTTGTATTTTATATTTTCCAGTTATTACCTAAGTATGTAGGTACACATATAGTGAGTTAACGCTCGTATAAATAATATGCTAAGAAATGTTCGCGATCATATGCCATATGAAATCTAAATGAACTTATTTGGCTACTTTTAAAAACATCTGTTCCCATGATTACCTGTTAACACTTGAACGTGTTTATTTATACATAATATTATGGAAGATGGACGTGTGAAGAACCGGAATCCATCAAAAGGAAGTAAGACATTAATATTGATGCACGTAAGTCGTATGGTGCACTTTGTTTGCCGCTGTAATTATGATTAGTCACATTTCTAATCGATTTCGAAAAATGGCGACGATTATCGTTAATCGATTAGGACATTTACATTTCTTACAAGATTTTAGTGTGATTAGACTAGTCTTTACACGATTTTACTAATAGGTCCTAACTTGGACAATTAAAAACGAATCAATTGGTACCTATTAATCCAATCAATTAAAAACAATGAAATACAGTTAAAAGCACGCCAGACTACACAACATTGTGAAATATCTCCCATAGATTTTCAAATTTATTTAGTTTGACATAAAACACAAGTAGATTCTGCAAATTTACCATCATGTGCGAACTTTATTTGCCGTTGACTGTACAAAAAAGTTCAATCGAAGCTGGAAGACTTGGCGTCGATTAAAAATGTTACTGATTTCCGTTACACTGGCAATGGCATGCTAGATCTTTTTAAGCGGAATATAGAACGGTTAATCAGATAAGAACGCCTCGATGGTTGGTTTCTCATGGAACAAGTTTATTCTGAATTCATTAAACTTCAAAGTATAAAAAATAGGAAAACAACGTATGCATATTTATATAAAAACATTCTTATTCAATAATCATTCAATTTAACTCCTTATCTTTTATCGATTCTATGACTGTAGAAATATGAAGAAATATGACTATCCTATCTACTTATTTAAATGTAGCTATACTACTTATAATATATGTATACTTTATGCGGGAATAAAATAAATCAAAGAATAAAAACTATTACGGGTATTGTCAATGTATGTTTTGTTTATGATCGGTGCAGAATGTACAGGTACTCTATCTTCACAGCCGCTCTTTTCAATCCTCGTCGCCATGGCGCACCCATTACTGAATCCAATCACAACCATAAATAAACAGAAATTGGGATGGGAATGAATTATACCCAAAATATATTAAGTATATTATCACAAAACATTGACAACTCACCTTAATAAAAGTCAATCCAAAATAATTGCACTAAGCTTGGAACACACATCACATTAATTTATATTATGAAACTTACTGTCTCTAATTTTTAACTAACACCGCGAGCGACCGACGCAAGACCCGTGTATAGTATGATATGATGAGGCAGCGCCCGCGCACGCATTTGGGTCAAGAAGCACGGGGCTTACTATCACC
The DNA here is from genome assembly GCA_963931975.1 of Cataclysta lemnata. NCBI lineage: Eukaryota > Metazoa > Arthropoda > Insecta > Lepidoptera > Crambidae > Cataclysta > Cataclysta lemnata. Next base: position 12,843,085 of record OZ008353.1, on the reverse strand, counting down.
TCTTTTGTCAATATCAAAACAATATGGGTGCACACTAAGTGCTTACTACACGTTTTTCGCGAAATTCCATGGAAACATCTGGTACCTAATACTTTGGTCTCTTTGGGCTTAAATGACAGTTCCTGACCCTTATTTTAAGGTTCATTACAGTTGGAGCTGAGCATTGTTACAGATAATTATTATTTCTTGCCTATATTATTTACTGCCGCACGTCACACGTGACGTCAATTAACTTTAATGAGTATTTAATGTCAAAAATTTTCATTCAAATCTAGACCATAGACCCGGCAAGCATAGCGACTATTTTTGAATTGTCATTTATTGACGTTAAGTACTCATTAACGTTATTTGACGTCTCTGAGTGCGGTAGTAATTGTATGATTTGTTGTGTCAGTACTGTTACAGAGACATCGGTTATGGAATTTTTGATTTAATTGGATCAGATGAATGTGTGGTAGTGACCGGCCGACGGTTTCTTTACTACAAAAATCTGTTTCAAATAAAGGATTATTGATCTTAAAACAGATTTGGACGATCACTTAAGAAATAACCAAACCTCCGTATTGGTTAGCAGCTTAGCTTACTGCCTAGCAATTCAGGATATAATATTATGTAAAAATGTCAGAAAATTATTTCTTGATGCTGGTCATAATTTTTCGAAATGCACCTGATTTTTTTTTTGTAATATTTTTCCTAAAATATATAATGTAATGTGCAACTAAAAACAAATAATAATGATATGATATAGCATTTTGAAGTTCGCATTTCAAATATTATATTTAATTACAATCATACTCGTACATTATTATTAAAAAAAAATGCGTCGCTTGGAACCCGGACCTCTTAGTTAGGCCAACAACCAGCGTAGGTAGTACTCCAACAATTCAACCAAGCCGGCTTTAGAAATAAAACTTTAATCGATCGGACTGTTATAAAAAAAATCTGTAGTGTTCCGTTAGAATTAGAAGGCGCTATAATAGATCGTTGACAATGCCAAATTTCTCCGATCGAATTTCAGATTTAGTACCATACCAAAAGTAAATTCGATCGAGATATTTGGACAGATTTCAATTTATTTAAGAATTGTTCTTCTTAAAATAAATTAACGTTCTCTTCTCTATACATTTATTCATCACTAGCACCCTTACGGTGTGATGGATGATATGAATCAAATGGGAGTGGATGGCTTGATGACGCCTGACCGACATGAATGGAAGAGGAAACATACTGCGCCGAGCCCAGATAGACTGGGAACAGGGCAGAGAGAAAAATAAGGCTTTGTTCTATTATCGAATGTAACTTATCGAACATATAAATTAATCAATCAAAATTATTTGTTACTTGCAGTACAAAAATTTCATAGAAGATATTATTTAACTGGATATAAAATAAAATTGTTGCGGAACTCAATAATAAGTATCTTATTAAAGTCAGTAGTCATGAAATATGTTTGTTTCTGTCAGTTGATTTGTGTGTGTACATATTATAGACGTCAATTGTTAAGAACTGAATAATTTCAAGGCAGCATCTCTTTTTTTTAATCTATTATTATAATAACAAACATGTATTTGGTCGAGGTGTTTCTAGAAAATATATAGTCTAGCAACTTGTACAAGTTGTTCGATTGAGCTGACTGGCGGTGGGGAGACTAACTAGCATCGACGCAACAATGAATCGTCATAAACTACTCGACGGATATAAAACTAGAACAAAGAAAGCATTTCAGTATCAAGGTATCACTAAGCATGTTCCGCGGAATAGTTTTGAAGACCCTGGCTACATATCTATCCGCCAGCAGATATCAATTTGTATTTCTGCGGTGATAAAGGTATCCAGAGGTCCATAAGGAATCGTTATGGGCCAATCTGACGGCATGCGGCCATCTGTGATAATCAGGGAAATGGGCAGGAGGTAATGACATCTTCCTGCCCTGTTTCCTGGTCATCTGGGGTCGTTACAATAATATGTTACCATCTGTTTCAAGGTCAGATGTCATCAATCAAGCTATCAACTTATATTCCTTTTTTAAACATATCATCCACCTCACCGGAAAGGTATTGGTAAAGGTAATGAAAGCAGGAAAGGTCGAGGTCGAAAGATCAATGACCGGAAAGACTGATTGGGATGATAATTTTTCAACCCATACAGCTCACCCCATATGTAAGAATCTACCAGTCTTGGCCTTCGCTGATAAACACTGTAGATTGTAGATCGTGTAAAGGCAGCAGCGGACAACCATCTAGGCTCATAAAAAAAACCAAATTATACACATCCGAAATCAAACTAAGCACATTATAATCTATAAACGGTATAATAATAGGAAAAATATAGTCTGTAAACATTGTTTCAATCTTATTGACTAAATAAGGTTAATTATACATACATAATATACCTGATTTGTAATTTATATCACATTTTTATTTGTTATTAACACATATTACAATAGGATATTACATACTAAAACTTATTTCATATAACCCAGTAATATTTTATATAACGATTTTGTCCCTCGATTTATAATTTAGTTAGGTGGCAACCCGACCATTTTCAACTTGCTCACAATATTTATTTTTCTGGGCCACTCCCCATCCATACAAGAGGCATTATTTAAGCAATTGGTAAGATTTCCAACAATGAACCTCAAAAATAAAAACACATTAGCGGTCGAGTTGAATATAAGTTAATTGCCACCTAAACCAAACAAATATTGACTCTTTAATATAATTATAATTAAAACATCGGTTATAAACATTTCCTTAAGTTCGCTACAGAGAAATTGAGGTATTATCTGAAAGATGACATTAATGCTAAGAGAGTAGACGATGTGTAGTATATGATGGCTAACCGACTTGTATTGTATGAAGTGATAAAACAAATTAGTAAAGGAAACTTCAAACAACCGAACCATGATTAATTTTTAACTATAAATAAATACCAGATAGTTATATAAAAACTATCATCACGGAAATACCATCAATAAGAATCATTTTTTCATTCACTCTTTGCTCAGTTAGCTTCGTTTTATTTTATTTGCTTGTAATGAATGAATCTCATAATCCAAACAAGGTCATACTCGCTTAAAAATACGCCACTCAATTTAACACGGCGCGAAGTTCGACCACACGAAAAACCAATAGTAACGGTGTCTGTTGATCTTAATTTGGTAGGTACTTGTCTTGTTGTAATTAAATCTAAACCAACTTGAGTAATGGCTAGTGATGGCATGTTATAATATATTTTATTTCTTAGTTTGAAACTCACATCGTTTGTTTTTAAATACATCTTACTGCCGCACTCAGAGACGTCAATTAATTTTAATGAGTATTTAATGTCAAAATTTTTCATTCAAAACTAGATCACAGACCCGGCAAGAATAGCGACTAGTTTTGAATTGTCATTTTTTGACGTTAAGTACTCATTAACGTTATTTGACGTCTCTGAGTGCGGCAGTTAGTCATTAAATTGGAATAACAATTAAAGCATTTTTTGATGATCCCAGTACCAAAATGTATCCTATTAAAAAATCAGTCAATTACTCTTAAGTCTTAACTATCTTTCACAATCCAGAAAACAGAACAGTCAAATATTCCTGTAATTTATTTTCTCATTTTTCGACTCTAAAAACTTTACGTTTTGTGGCAGGTGTACCAACCGATCATCCTGTTGATTGCACATTCGTCGAAACTTAGGATCTTTTCTTATATGATTCCCTAGTACAAGATATGCTAAAGTTTAAAGGTGTTCCAGCAGCTAGAATAGCAGCAAGGTTTTTTCTTGGACGAGGAGGAGGAGGCTTTAGTCTGCATAGTAGCCAAGGGATCTCATGTCGCTATCAAACTCCTTGTTTTTGTACTTCCGGATCTTGGTGAGCCACTGCTCCAGAGAGACCTCGTCGCGGTACCCGCCGTACCTCTTCGGCAAGCACTCCGGTTTGATGTACCTGAGACCAAAATTAACTGTGGAATCAAGTGAGCAAAATAATTAGGTAATCTCTTGAAAGTCTATTAAAAAAGTCAAGAGTACCCGAAACCGACGGCATGCATAAAGAGATTAATAAGATTAGATGAAGCGAAAGAAGTACCTATGTAAGGATCGTAGCAAGTGGAAAGTGATATCTGCCTCCCCCTGTGGGAGAAAGACGTGACATATATGTAGATATGTATTTATGTAACCTCTTGACGTCTAGGGCCGATCCTTCCTTGCTGGCCTGGGAGCGAAATAATAACGTAGAATATGCTAGCCCGACTTACCCCAGTAGCCGTAGCACGGGATGTGGAGACAATCTCCCCAAGGAAAAGAAAATATTTTCATCTCTCTCTGACTCCTACTAAATCCCAAGACAAAACACTGTCAAGTAATGATAGAGATTTTGCCCACGTCCCGTGCTACTAGGCCAACAGGGGAGTCGTAGAAGTCGACTGATTGCCCGGTGTAGACCAATAAGCCCTTTGACCACCAGCGACCTAACTCTGCAAGCCGATTGCAATCGTCTTAGTCTACCAGTCACTCACTCTCACTCTCACTCATTAGGTATAATAGCAACGTTTGAGAGAGATGGCAACACAAAACCGATTCCAATTAATTTAAAGAGTAGCCCCTCAGATCAGTAAGTCAGTAAACCTTAGCAAAACCTAGAGCAGTATGTATGGATTGGAACTGAAGTCAGGAAATGATGATAATGACAGCAAAGGGTAAATATTTTTATCTTTTATGGAATTTATAATTAATAATTCTCATAGTAATACTACTAATGACTTTTACATTGATTAGCCAATTACCTAAAATCATTACGGCTACTGTTTTTGTCTCATGTTTTTTGCGTTTTTAAACAGGTTGTGAGAAGTAGGAATCCGATTTGGTCAAACATTTATTATAAGGTGTAGGCGTAAGTGTGAATTTATAATAAGGTCGACGAAATTTGTACATCGTAGTGGTATATGAACTTTAGTTGGATTATTGTATGTATGTATGTACATACATGAGTTTATCACTCTTAAACAGAATAACTACTAAAGGAAAGAAAGAAAAATAATGTATCAAAACAATTTTACCTAAAAAAAGAAAATCATAAAAATTATGTATGATAGTATAAATAATAAATAATAAATAAATATTTTTACACTCACACCTATCATCTAGCCCAAAGTAAGTAGCCTAAGCACTTGTGTTATGGATACTAGATGACGGACATATTTTTAATAATTATGTATATAAATGTTGAAAATATACTACATAAACATATACACAACCATGACTCGGGAACAAACATTTGTGGTCATCACAAAGTTTGCCCCTACCAGGATTCGAACCCGGGACCTCTTGGCCAATACCCAGCAATCTGAGCATTCGACCAAGGCGGCCGTCAAGTATGGTGTCAGACATGAACGATTGATTGACGCAGGGGCCGCGAGCGTATTACTTTACAGCGAGGTTACTATTTATTAGGTACTAAGCATTGAAAAGATCTTCTATATGTTTATATGGTCTTGGTATGTTGGTTCATATTTTCGCAACAAAACTGGCACTTCCTTGCTTGGGGTGTTGAAAAGAACTCTTTGTATGTGGGTGGACGTAGTACTTACTACTGCCCATTTTCATCAACTTTAAAATATGTGACACCCATATTTTAACGTAAAATTCATTTCATTCATACATTTCACCCACTCATTATTTCATATGACTGCAGATAATTTTTTTAAAGACATTGCAGTATGGGCAAAGCTTCTAGTGCCTTCCCTAAAATACAGGGAGAATTTTAAAAAAAACTTGTAGGCGCAATATTCTGTAATTATTTGGTAAAGTTAATAACAATACAAATTTGTTTTTTTCATCGCAATTGTGTTGAAAAACGTCGTATGCAACTCGTATGCATTAATCTAACTTAGCATACTCGTATCATAATGTATACCTACTAATAACAATATTCCAAGTCAAATAGAAAATCAACAAAATAAGACAAAATACAATAAAGTTCAATTATCAACTGTCATGTCAATGTCAATAAAATGTTCTGAGATCTCATTATCCTAATACAGTAAAAAAGTAAAAAGATTCAAATAAAATAGTCCAGTTGCTACGTACTTATTTTGGTTAGCTTATACAATCGTAGCTCTATTGATATAGATCGGGTTCAGTCATTCACTCTATATTCGCTTAGATTGGCGGCACTGTCGGGACAACTTTATCACTGGGGATGAACTAGTCTCTCCCTTTTGCCATGCTAGCTCTAGAGAAAGGAAAGGAGGGATTGAGAAAAAATTGTCTACACCCCGGGTGACATAATCTCCATGTCCCGCTAGACCCGCTGTTATTGTCATAACAGACAGTTAATGATACCATTCATAAATAAATTATTAGCCATTATATAGAATAGATTGTAGTTATCAATAAATTATGTCATAATTATAGTTTTATTTCATTTTAGGCTACTGATATTTATGATAAAATGCGAAAGGCTGCCAAACAGCGACCTCTCTAAGTTTATGTCATCCTGGTACGACCTTGTCATACTGGACGATTTCGTCCAACTCTCACAGAACCGCCATTTTTTCCGCCATTTTGTTTACCATCTCACTGATGAGAGAAAATAAATAATAATAGCGAGGGCCCTATTACATTTTGACTGTGATTTTTGCGTAAAATGGCCAATTTTGGCGTTCTTGATCTCAGGAACAAAAATATACATTGACAATTTTGACTTAGTGAATAGTGTAGAATATATGATATTTCGTAGCGGCCTCAGTTTTTGTAAATAAGCAATATTTACCTTTAACTTTTTAATCAAACCCAAAATTGCAGAGAAATAATTGTATAAAATGCGTGAAGGCCCTTTTTTGAGCTCCCAGGAGTGAACTACTGATCTACGTAAATGAAATTAGAAAAATGTAATTTTTCATCCCACCATCTCGGAAAAGGCGTTTTTGCTCTTCGATATCTGAGTGCAAAAGCCGTTTTTATCCTCTAGAGGATAAAGTAAATTTGAATTTAGAACATCGTGTGTAATGAGTTTGTGAATTCAAAACATCATTATACCTATTTATTTCTACCTCCATGGTGCCGAAATTATCATGCAACCTATTATAATTTGTTAAAAACTCAGACTCGGAACCTTCTTGGTGTACTATTTTTGTAATTAGCTTTGTGCGCGCCATTTTCTTTTCACGTCATAAATTTGTTAAAACCTTGGAGTTCCGTGACGGTCAATCAGCTTGGCGTCAATCTTGCTTTAAACATTTTGATCGTCTACAATGCTTGCTTGATGCTTGAGTCAAGCATTTAAAAGCTTTTTAGGTTTGTTTGATTTGTTTACGCTAGCAACGGAACAAAAACATACAGAAAATCAACGTGCTTGACTCAAGCTGATTGACCGTCTCAGAACTCCATTAGGGACGGTAATTTTTATTAGGTACTTACAGGTGTGTCTGGATAAATTTTGCGGGTGTGGCTGGATAGATGGGTGGATGTTGGAGGTGTGTCTGGGTGTTTTGTGGGTGTGTCTTGGTGTCTGGGTGTTTTGTGGGTGTGTCTTGGTGAATGGGTGTTTTGTGGGTGTGTCTGAATGGATGGGTGAGTATTGTGGGTGTGACTGGGTGAATGGGTGTTTTGTGTGTGTTTCTGGGTGAATGGGTGTTCTTTGAGTGTTTCTGGGTAAACGGGTGTTTTGTGGGTGTTTCTGGGTGAATGGGTGTTTTTGGGTGTATGGGTGTTTTGTGGGTGTTTCTGGGTGAATGGGTGTTTTATGGGTGTTTCTAGGTGAATGGGTGTTTTTTGGGTGTTTCTGGGTAAATGGGTGTTTTGTGGCTGTTTCTGGGTGAATGGGTGTTTTGTGGGTGTTTCTAGGTGAATGGGTGTTTTGTGGGTGTTTCTGGGTGAATGGGTGTTTGTGGGTGTTTCTGAATGGATGGGTGAGTATTGTGGGTGTGACTGGGTGAATGGGTGTTTTGTGGGTGTTTCTGGGTGAATGGGTGTTTTGTGGGTGTTTCTGGGTGAATGAGTGTTTTGTGGGTGAATGGGTGTTTTGTGGGTGTTTCTGGGTGAATGGGTGTTTCTGAGTGAATGGGTGTTTTTTGGGTGTGTCTGGGTGGATGGGTGTGTATTGCGGGTGTGAATGTTATGGGTGTTTCTGGGTGGGTGTTGAGAGTGTGTTTGGGTTAATGGGAGGGTGTTGTAGAAGTTTCTGGGTGATAACAGAAACTGTTGTGTGATTGTATTTTTTTTTGTATTTTGCAATTTCCTCGTTGGGGGGGATGAAAAGTTACGTGTTGCACTCGAGTGCAAAGATTTTTCACCTTGTGCTATTTTGATTCCCTCGCTGTCGCTCAGGATTCTAATTTTTGAATCACTTGCTACGCTCGTGATTCAATTTTAGAATCCTTCGCTAGCTCGGTCATCAAAATTGAGCACGCGGTTAAAAAACAACTTTGCACTTACGTACAACAAATAACTATTATCTGTAATATAGTCGAATAGTTCGTAGCGGCCTCGGAATTTTGAAATATCATTGATTTAATCTAAAAAAAAATCTTATTCAAAACAAAAAACTTCGAAAATAGCTTGAACTTCTGCTGTGAATATCTCCTTTCTACAATAATATTTTTGAGCAAAATATATACTGGAATAATTGTTTCTTTATGAGGAATAAACATTTTATAATTTTAGCAAGGATTTACCTATCTCAATAAACATAACTGAAAAATTACTAGGAAATGCGATGACCGGCCGACTTAGTGTGAGATGATTATTAATAGGGGCTGTTTAGGGGATCACTTTGCTTAGGGGATACCTACTTAGGGAACTGTTTAGGGATTGAATGTGAAAACGGGCATTAGTTCTTTCGTGAAAGATGGTTTGGAATTTTCATTTATAGCAACAACACATCTCGCAAGTTTGCTCATGATCGCGGTAGTTCTGTTGTGTTGTGTCAGTTGTGAACTTGTGTGTGGTTTCGTTCGGTATGGTGCAATCGTGCTATCAAATCGGAAGAGATTTGGGATGGTGATTGTATTCTACCATAATTATAATGGCTGGTGGAATTACGAATTTATAATTAAAAATATAGCCCCTCGGCCCTCGGGTTCCTGCCCGGCTAGTATGACCACCGATACATGATATGATATAGCCATTTATCGCGTTGAACTTACAAAAATCATTGGATTTTTGACAGTTAAAAGCGATAAATACCTATATCTTTAAAAAATAGCCTTCTAGGTTTCATCAATTATTCAAATTAGTCTTATATGGAGTTACTTCTTCTGATGTTCTGATTTTCCTAATAATATGTTTTGTTATCCTGGTAGCTTCGCGACAAATACGACGTTGACCTGCCTGCCCCTGCGTGCCTATTTATTCTTTGTACAGTTACAGTCAGTACAGTTCTTTGTACAGTACAGTACAATACAGTCGGCCAAAAAAGTGGTTTACCACCCTAACATTTATCCTCAACATTTTAGCCCGTACCACGCCACGCTTACTCCTTAATTTTTTGATCATCGGCGCTACTTTCAGACTTCCTCGTTTATTTTTAATGTTGTCTTTCTATTCCTAGTTCCTACACATCCATCTCTAGTCTCAACAATCTTATAATAGAGCTAAACAGTTAAACACATCTCTCAAACGGTCCACTCACAGTGCTTTGCTTTGGTTAAGAGCTCTTCTTGAATTATGGGATCTTAGTAGTTTTGTGAAAGAAGGTTCGAATATTCGTGGTAGAACGGCACATCTCACGCACGGTTGCAACCGAGCCGGCCCGGCCAAGTCAGTCCAGTCAGTCAGTCACAACTTCTTAGAGATACGACATACACATTTCGGAATTTTTTGTCGCTCGTCGCAAGTTGTTAGTTGTATCGCCTTAGTTAATTGATGCCTTAGTAGTTTTGAAAAAGAAGGTTCGACTTACTTACTACATCTCGAACAATCTCGAATGAAGTTGGTTGGTTAGTAGTTTGTTGTGGATTTGATTTTTATTTTTATTGCTTTGAAGTCAGTAGTTTTTTTAAGTTTTATTTTTAAGTTTTTATTGAAAAATTTTAACACGAAAACGAATCTACTATTTTAATAATTCTGTGTTTATTTTGGTTTTTAATGGTTTTTTTCAACACAATTGCTCGTAAATTGACTCTTATTACACCATTTGATTTTAATTTTAACATTATATAAATGTTAGAAAAATTAGTACAAAGATTTTAGTGGTTAGAAAAAGAATTTCGAAAAATTATGATCTTGAGGCGGGAATCGCTGCTATCCGCCTCAAGATCATAATTTTTCGAAATTCTTTTTCTAACCACTAAAATCTTATTACACCGTTTTAAGGTCCATAATGCAGCATATTATGCACTCGTGCATAATATATTATGTACTAGTGCGTAATGGTATTTTTTTAATGCTTTTTTTGTATAATTCTCCCTATATTTTTAGTGAAGCATAGGGTCTAGCCCATTCAGCCATGTCTTTAGTATATTTAGTCTGTATTCATGTCTGTGAAATGAATAAAAATGAAATAAATTTTACGTTAAAAGAGGGGGTGTCACACATTTTAACGCATCTAGGGAGTGCTCGGCGCGAATTAATTGGTAACGCAGTTCATGACGACTACTGATGAGGTGGTGAAAGCCACTTTAAAATTCTCAAGAACAAACACATCACGAGACTTATTTTCAATAATTCCTCATAATTGAACGTCAACACAGATCCTTATGCATCAAAATAACACCACTTTCATTGCACAAAATCCTGAAACACTTTTTGAATTAATGAATCAAATCTGACTATCACCATTGAAACGCGCCAAACACTCCAAAGTTTATGCTAATTGAATTTGTCTATGGACATTGAATATTTTTACGAATATTAAATTATTTTAGAGTTAAGATGATAAATAAGCATTTAATTACATGTTTGTAAACACAAATTAACTTACACAACTTACACATAACAACACTATTTATTTTATTTTTTATTTTGCTTCTGCTTCGGATGCACAGCCGGTTTTTCTGTGCCTTTTGAAAGTCGTCATAATTATTTGTTTTATAAAATTAATATTGCGGCAGAGTGATGTTCACTGTTAAAAAATGGTGTAGTTTTGTGTAATAAGTGTCTACGGCGATGAACAATATAAAAATTTAGTGAAACAAAAGTGCATTTGATGAGAAATGCGATGAGCATTTTCTACCTCGTCAGTCTCCTCAGTCAATAGGCTGTTAGTGTAAATTTGCCGCCAAACTGTCCCAAAATGCATTAACGTGATACATACGCGTTTTAATGCGATTAATACTGAAGAAAGTAGACTCCATCAGACGAGGCTGTATGTGCTGGTTCTCTTTGCCGTCGCTACTAATAATGAGAATTAAAAAAGAATAAAAACCAAAACTTGTAGCCGCCTTTTTCCGTAATTATTTGGTATAATTAATATCAATATCAATACATAATATCAATACAGGTTTGTTTTTTCCTCGCAATTGTGTTGGAAAACGTCGTATGCAACTCGTATGTAATGACCAACGTAGCATACTCGTAGCATAATATACTATTATGCTGTACCACCTACTGCGACATCTAGCTTCATGGAGTGTAATGTAAGGAAGGTATTGTGTCACATGACTCACATGAGCAAAGAATTGTTTTTATTACTCTGAGGTTTTGTGTTGAAAACGAATTAAATTTATTTTTTATTAGGTTAGTAATCTATACGTTTATTTTGGTTTATTAATTAAATTGCGATTGCCGCTCCCTATAGCTATCAAAAGGTTTGCTCGCCCTACATTACATTAGTTGGACCTAATGTTTTATATTGGCAAAACTTAGGTTACCCCTTCGGAAATAAATAGGCGTAATTTATTTATGTTTATTGGAATTATTTAAATAAACATATATATTTTTTGATATAATAATGTAGGTAGGTATTGTTTAACTTTGCTTTTATTCTACATGCGTTCAGCCTAGTATTAAACTTTAATAACAATCAAAAGATGGCGCTGCAAGGCCAAGATTTATTTTATAATTGCTGCTCGCTCACATTAACACTCATACAGAAATGCTTATCAAAGTTTGAGTTAACATTTAATTATTGTCAAAATTGACGTTTTTCCATACAAATTCTGACAGGTACTGTCCACTTAACTTGATAAGCAGTCCCCAACATTTGAGTAGCGTTTCTGTATTCGGGGGCTACACAAACAAAATAGCAGGCGAAGTTTTAGTTCCAGTTTTAACCACGCGCGGACTTATCTGGCGCGCTGCTCTACTACCACATTCCCACAAAAATGGAAGGCATTTCACCAAAATAAAAAATAAATCTTTATTGAATTTAAGGTTTCAATCAGCGAAACTAAAACTTAAAAATTTGCCGATATTTTTAAAATTGTAATTAGTTTTTTTATTATCATATTATTGTCTTATAATATGCTGACCTGGGAGCGAACAAATAACTAGAATAGGCCAGCCCCGACTCATCCCATGGGTGTCGTAAAAGTCGACTAAGAGAGATTGCCCGGTGTAGATCAATAAGCACCTTGGGGCACCCGAATGGTGGAGGGCAAACCACCAACAACAGCATTGGACTGTTCAATATATCCTTCCGCTACCGGAGTAATAATGATGACGACAGTGATGTTAATTATGTAATGATAATGATTAAAAAATATTTTCAATTATTAATAAATACGTTGTTTTACTCTTGTTTTTCTATTTAGCCATTAAATATTTACATTCTAGTTAGTGTGCATTGAATGCATAAAAACACTCTTTATAATGACATATCTATAGTTTACTTGATCTTATTCAGTTTCATAATAATATTATTCGTAATATTATATATTATTCAACAAAATCGAAAAAGGTTTATTATTTCTGAACTGGCAAAGATTGATAACAGTCAGAATTCCGCTGAATTAAAAATCAGATGTAAGTACGTACCTACTAGCCATGTCATGTAAATGTCTTTTAAGAATCGAATAAGAGTTTTATTATTTGATCATTATGTTAAAAATATAGTATAGTATAATGCAAATCTTCTAGTTTGCATAATCTTATAATATAAAAATCTCGTCGTGTCACAGTGTTTGTTTGAACTTCTTCGTAACAGCGAGCCCGATTTTTATGAAATTGTTTGTGTAGATTTGGTAGTTCTGAGAATAGGGCGTGGGCTAAGTTTTATACCCACAGGCGATAAGGGCAAAGCAACGTTTGCCGAGTCAGCTAGTAATACTAAACACTCCCATTCAAGAGTTAGGTACTCATTTTGTTACTGTGCCTAAATAAGCCCAATAGGCTCCTTGAGTAGGTACACTTTAACACTTTAGTACCTTGAACAATGGTTGATCGTAGAAATTTGTGGCGATTATTACCGCACATGTGCTATCTTTGGTATGACAGAGAGCTAAAGTGGTAATGGGCTTATGATGCTGACCGTATCAAGAATATCGCCCAACAATAATAATTGGAACTGACCTGTGTAGTGATTTGACGTCGAACCCGTATTGGCACTGACCTGTGTAGTGATGTGACGTCGTACCCGTATTGGCACTAACCTGTGTAGTGATGTGACGTCGTACCCGTATTGGCACTAACCTGTGTAGTGATGTGACGTCGTACCCGTATTGGCACTGACCTGTGTAGTGATGTGACGTCGTACCCGTATTGGCACTAACCTGTGTAGTGATGTGACGTCGTACCCGTATTGGCACTAACCTGTGTAGTGATGTGACGTCGTACCCGTATTGGCACTAACCTGTGTAGTGATGTGACGTCGTACCCGTATTGGCACTGACCTGTGTAGTGATGTGACGTCGTACCCGTATTGGCACTGACCTGTGTAGTGATGTGACGTCGTACCCGTATTGGCACTAACCTGTGTAGTGATGTGACGTCGTACCCGTATTGGCACTAACCTGTGTAGTGATGTGACGTCGTACCCGTATTGGCACTAACCTGTGTAGTGATGTGACGTCGTACCCGTATTGGCACTGACCTGTGTAGTGATGTGACGTCGTACCCGTATTGGCACTGACCTGTGTAGTGATGTGACGTCGTACCCGTATTGGCACTAACCTGTGTAGTGATGTGACGTCGTACCCGTATTGGCACTGACCTGTGTAGTGATGTGACGTCGTACCCGTATTGGCACTGACCTGTGTAGTGATGTGACGTCGTACCCGTATTGGCACTAACCTGTGTAGTGATGTGACGTCGTACCCGTATTGGCACTAACCTGTGTAGTGATGTGACGTCGTACCCGTATTGGCACTGACCTGTGTAGTGATGTGACGTCGTACCCGTATTGGCACTGACCTGTGTAGTGATGTGACGTCGTACCCGTATTGGCACTAACCTGTGTAGTGATGTGACGTCGTACCCGTATTGGCACTGACCTGTGTAGTGATGTGACGTCGTACCCGTATTGGCACTGACCTGTGTAGTGATGTGACGTCGTACCCGTATTGGCACTGACCTGTGTAGTGATGTGACGTCGTACCCGTATTGGCACTGACCTGTGTAGTGATGTGACGTCGTACCCGTATTGGCACTAACCTGTGTAGTGATGTGACGTCGTACCCGTATTGGCACTGACCTGTGTAGTGATGTGACGTCGTACCCGTATTGGCACTGACCTGTGTAGTGATGTGACGTCGTACCCGTATTGGCACTAACCTGTGTAGTGATGTGACGTCGTACCCGTATTGGCACTAACCTGTGTAGTGATGTGACGTCGTACCCGTATTGGCACTGACCTGTGTAGTGATGTGACGTCGTACCCGTATTGGCACTGACCTGTGTAGTGATGTGACGTCGTACCCGTATTGGCACTAACCTGTGTAGTGATGTGACGTCGTACCCGTATTGGCACTGACCTGTGTAGTGATGTGACGTCGTACCCGTATTGGCACTGACCTGTGTAGTGATGTGACGTCGTACCCGTGGAAGTGCACACGCCGCCACAGGTCGTCCGCGGGCGCAAATCGCCGGAACACGTGGAACAGCGCCTCGAACACCCGCGAGCAGTTCACCACGTGCACCTCCCGCTGGTGCAGGGGGAACGCGAACTAACCAAAGGAACATTACTTATACGGCTATTGAAAAAAACAGTGTTTTGGTTGAGAAGTGATTAAATCAGCCCCCGTAGCACGGGACGTGGACACATCTCCTTCAGGGGAAATCAAATTTCAAAGAAAATCTTTTCCTCTCAAATAACGTTAATGAGTACTTAACGTCAAAAAATGACAATTCAAAACTAGTCGCTATTCTTGCCGGGTCTATCGTCTAGATTTGAATGAAAATTTTTGACATTAAATACTCATTAAAGTTAATTGACGTCTCTGAGTGCGGCAGTAAGCTGTTTAAAATTGTCTAATCTTCAAAAATCCCAAGTGATTTCAAAACTTAACAGTTCGACTCATTTTATGATACTAACACTAGTAGGTGTGTAACTATTATGTGTTCTATAACAGTAGTTACATTAACTTACCCCCATAACATTCATGGCTTGCAGAGCTATAGACGGCGAGAAATGGCGCATGTGCTTCATAGTGAGACCCTGGCAGTCCAGCAGGGCGGTGCCTCCCAAGACCTGGAGCTTAGGCTGCATGATGCCTACCTCAAGCAGCAGCAGGCAGCCGCGGATCAGGTCATCTACTGGTAGTTCGTCAGGGTTCCATTCACCTTTGAAATACATTTATATTTTAATGATGAAAATGCGTGAATATAAAGTTTGCTCGACAAAGGACTTAGTGATGATGATACTAATGTATTACAAGTGGTTCCGTGGCTTCGCTCGCGTTAATGTCGGTTATTATATAGCCTATAGTCATCCACGATAAATGGACCAACCAACACAAAAATAAGTTTTCAATTTGAAACAGTAGTTCCTGAGATTTGCGCGTTCAACCAACCAAACTCTTTAGCTTTATAATATTAGTATAGATAATAATGATTATAATATGTATTTGTATAAGATACATGCCATTTTTTGCAGTGATGATATCCTGGTATAAACCTAAACAATTCACCTTAGTTTTCCACCCTTACGACTTACTGCATAAAGCTGTTAAAAATTATGCACTTACAAAACAGGCCACCGCAATTACGCGTTCGTTTGAAATTGCATCGCAGCCGCGGCTTGTGTCTTAATTGCACCACTTACGGCTACTAGCCTGTTATTTCCCGGTGACATAAGGCTCGATTATAGTTACTCCATAGAGACAGGGCCCTTGTTTTAAGAATACACCATTTACCTTTAAGAGCCCTATAATATTTTGATTGTGATTATTACGTAAAATGGACAATTTCGGGGTTCTTGATCTCAAAAACAAAAATACATTGACAATTTTGACTTAGTGAATAGTGTAGAATAGATATTGGCATATTTCGTAGTATGAGAGGAGTGAGATTTGTAATAGGGCTATTAACATAATTCCACCAAAAACAGCCAACTCTATGAAGATATATTTGAATTAAGGGCCCCTTACAGTTGAGCGTCGTCGAAAACAAGAAATGTGAAAATATTTTCGTAAACATAGTCCTATTGGGTATTAATTTGAGGTTGAATTGTTGAAGTAGTAATTACTCATTATCGTTTCATGAACCTTTCCGAAATACAAATAGATTTTTGAAGTTTGCCTCATTGACTCGAATGTTCTTATAATATATACCAGATTCACATCTTTCAATTATCAATGTTTATAATATTTCCAATCAACTACGCAATATGGCATAGTTGGTACTAACCTTATAGTAGTCTTACCTAATCTGCCAATGATGAGTCTCCCAACATCAGGCCGGTCGTAGAGCACCCCCTCGAAAACGGACCCGAGCCGGGTGAGGCTGAACCAGTCAACATCCAGCCATAGGTGAGGGTTCTGATCCCGGAAGGTGCAGTAACGTACAAGCTTCAAATAAATAATAACAAATAAACTGACCTATCATCCAATCGAAAGTACATAACCAACCATGACTCGAGTACGTACATTAATGTCTATTCTTATCACAAACAGTTGCCCCTACCAGCCCGGCTAGCATGACCACCGAAACACGATATGATATAACATTTGACTTAGCCTGAATTAAATAATTGAATAAGCCTTTATCATATAGCCTTAGAGGCTATATGATAAAGATAGTATAGCAATTTATCGCTTTAAACTGTCAAAAATCCAATGATTTTTGTAAGTTCAACGCGATAAATGGCTATATCATATCGTGTTTCGGTGGTCATGCTAGCCGGGCTGGATTCGAGCCCCGATCGATAGATCATTCAAACAAACAACATAATAGAGTTTTAACCGTAATACGTTTGACGTAAAGTGTCAAACAATTTGGAAAAGTTTCTCAGTTTGCCTCACGTGCTGGTGAAAGAACAACCAAAAATTGGTCAAGACAATTTTGAAAACTTATCAAATAATGAACCTGAACAGATGGATGGATTGTGTGAGGTGTGATAGTGATGGATGTGAATGAGACGATGACGAGTGACAGAAGAGAATGGAAAAAGAGGTCATACTGCGCCGACCCCAAATAGTATGGGAAAAGGGCAGGGTGATGATGATCAAATAATGAACCTATTTAATTCAAAGATTTTGGTGGTTAGAAAAATAATTTCGAAAAATTATGATCTTGAGGCGGAAATCGAATCCGCTGCTATCTGGGCAGGTGCCTGACCGCTCGGCCACCCAAGACACTTAAGACACTTAAATCTTTGTACTAATTTTTCTAACATTTATATAATGTAAAAATTAAAATCAAATAGTCTAATTCAATTTAATAATGGCAATGGGTGTCGTACAAGGCGACTAAGGATAAACCAGTGATGGGGAATGAGCAGCAGCGTTCCTCTTATACCACCTAGCAATGTACCTACTGCGAATTCTGTGCCCGATAAATGGCAATAGGCTCGCCACCTATTACATGGGATCTAACATAATTGGCGAAACGCGGGTGTTAGTTCACCTCTGCCTACCCCTTCGGGGATATAGGCGTGATTAATGTATGTATGTATGTATGTAAATAGAAATGCGTATCTTCAGAAATCTAACCAATCTGTGCGCTCGGGCGGGTATCGATCGGCGCGCACGCAGGAATCTCAACAGGAACGCGTCGTCCATGCGCGGCGGATGGCACTCTCCACGATCTGCAATGAAAGCTTATAAATGAAACAAAAACACATTACTAAAGCCAAAGAAGAACATAAAGGCGAAGGCGTTACTTATTGTTTTTATCGATTGTAGTGAAGTATTCTTTACATAAGGTGTACCACAGGGAGTGCTTTGTAGAACTACATAATCTTCCTTAAAATATGCCTCCCGCTCCCTTTTACCACAGAACAACGCGTACTACTCATTCATCGGTGCCACCCATTTACCTGTGAGGTACTATCACGTACAAAGAAATTGGGAAGGGATGGAAGAGTGAGGAATGGGAGAAGCTCGATAGTGGTTTAACGAACTTGGACTGAGCAATGTTCGGTCATTATATGTGTGGGTGACCTCAAATATATTTGTCCAGTTTCTCTTGTCTGTTTTGTAATAGTAGAGAGATTAATTAATTATTCATTGTGAGTCCTAATTTAAATTAAACAAGCATCACCTAGCCTAGTTTATGTGGTTGGCGGTTTACGCTTCAGGCGGCTTTGTGTTAAATTATTATGATGAAAGTAATTAATTTGACCTGCTTAAATATTAACAAGCAAAGTAATTATCTCTTTATAAATATTGGTCTCTTAGGAGGTATCTAGGTAAAGTTTGTTTAGTGTAATAAAAAGGCTCGTTACAAGGATTTCAGTCAGTTTAAGAATACACAAATACAGCGTGAATTAATCAACACCTAATTTACAGCACGCTCGTTGACTTCATGTGACTTTTTATTATCTAGTAGGTAATAGAATTTCTATAAAAATTAAATTAAAAGACAATAAAAACCGTGAAATTTGTATTCTGTAAAAACTGTATTCTGCTCTGATGCTATTGACTGTTTGTTTGTCGAAACCCTATTGCAAAGATGTTGGTAATCAGTTCTAATAACAAGACCAATGCTAGTAACTAAAATACTATTCTCTGTTCATCGACAGAACTACTTAAAAATCTTTTCAAATAATTTTTCGCAACAAATCTTTCCGTTTCAACTGAGAAGGCGGTGTCGTAGCGGCGCGGATCGATTAGTAATGAATGTCCGACGTTTTCCATTGTATTGAGTAAAAGTGTTGTTTAGAAAACGAGCCGTGCGCATGAGTCTAACGCAAACTGTATGTCCCGCATTTCCAATCGTAAAACTGCAATAAATTCTGAGGAATTTCTCAGATTGTTGCTTCATTGAGCATAATCAATGAACGTTGTTTAACAACAAGAGACCAAAATAGAAGACACCGATTTATTAATGGAAAATTTTATTACTAATTAACGGACTCGAGAAAAGCTTCAATCGGTTTATTGACCAACCTATCTATAATATATCTAGCCATAATACATTATGTTCATTTATTAGGAAAAGTTTCATTTGGATCTTCTCTGCTAAGCTACGTATTTAATAATAACAGGAAAGTAGCACATGTATGCTGTTATTTTAAAACCGATTCATGTGTTAGGTACGCATGAATGACGACAGTGAAATACTGGTGTCTAGTCTAGAAGATCTAAATAAAATTGATAAAGTAGCAAGCTAAATCATACATAATATTTTAAATTCGCTGGTTTTAATACTTTATTGATTGATTATTGGGGTATAGCTTCCTAGCCTTAATACAGCTGTATAATTATGGTAAAGTTGAATTTAACATATTTACGACCAAATTTATAAGTCTTCTTATTGCATTTATTAAAAAATTACCCATGTAAAATAACTATTAAGCCTAAAGTATTTGCGATAAGAGTTAGATTGCAACAATAATCAGTAATCACATTGACCCAGACCAGTCTGGACGAGGCAAAACATGACTAAAAAATAACCGGACAACTCATTGCTAATATTGACGTCAAGAGACTTGGCAATAAATTTTAGGTAGATAATAAATATTTGATCATAATGAATATGTAAATGTGTTACAAAAATAAATCTGTTTCAATTAACCAATTTTATCTTTTTTACAAGAGTCTGCTTTCTGCACCCAATTCAATTTAGAGTTAGTGCAGAATCGCTTTTGTATACTGCTCTAGGTTTTGACTAGTTTTTACTGCCGGCCACCTATGTGTGACAGCAATATCTCCTTGGGACCACAATTTTGGGTACGATTTACGGACCATGTTTCTTCGAAGCACTCGCCGCACATAGTAGTTTCTTATTCTTAATTTTTAACAATAATAATTGCGATAGTTTAGCTATGAGTTTAGGTTTTTAACATTATTATTATTTTAAAGTACACATTTCTGTTAATCGTCATGTCATATCAGGACGACTTACTATTATAATTTAAATATAACCTAAATTTAATTAATCTAAATCGGTTATTAATCTATATTTTTATTACTGACCGTAAATCATATTCCTTAGCTCTTCAATAACCTTGGTCCTGGTCTCCTTCTTCTCCCCACACAGAAGAAGAGCCTGCTCCTCCATCTCTGGGTCCTCGTGCCTGTCGAGTTCAGCTTTGAAAGCGATTTCTTTGAACCATTCAGAGAGCATCTGAAACAAAAAAAAGTTTTTATTGTTATGATGATAATTGGTTGGCCAGCTGATTTCGTCACGTTATAATATACATCGCGGCGGCGAAAAAAAAGATTACAAGAATGGTGCTACTAATTAATGGTAATGGTGCACTTGCAATAAATGATTACGAATACTGAAAAGGAAAAAAGACATTTGTTCTTGTAGAACGACAAATATTACTACCAGGAGAATGTCGGTATTACTTTAAAAAATGTTGTTAGTAGTCTAGTAGTATGTATAATGTGGCTCTGAGATGGGAGCTATTAATACTTAAGTATCGGACATCTTCAATAAAGGAAACAAATCTTTTTTCAAAGCTTGTTAGTGCATTCATTGAGCAGAGTAAGTACGTTGACCCTTAACAAACGAGGGTCTTTTCTTGAACTTGACGGAGCCTGTAGACAAATATGAGACATCAATATAAAATTCCATGTTGAATTTGTGTAGGAGGTTATTAATGTTATTGCGTCTGCTCCTCTGTTGCATTTGAAATATGTCATATTAACTTCAACATTTTTGTTTTAGCATTTTAAGCAATCCCGACGAATGTTACCACAAATAAGGAGGGGCGGAGAACAATGAATTTTATTACAAAGATTTTGGTGGTTAGAAAAATTTGAAAAATTATGGTCTTGATGAATGAATTTCATGTTAATTTTTAGTTGATGCGTATACCTTACTTAAATTATAAAAATGCGTCGATAAATCTTATGATTAGGATGTTTACCTACACAAAAAGATAATTAGACTCGGTTGTTATTCTAATTATAGCAGTATTTTTGTCGTTGTAACCTAAGATTGGACTATTTGATTTAAGTAGACATCTTATAATTATAGACTGTACATAAAACAACCAAGACGCGTCGAACAAAATTAGGTACACTTCAAAAGAAATGGTCTTCAAACTCAAATAAAACAGCCCAGTTAAAGTAATTGTTTCTTTGCAAGTCCGTAATTAACTAGTATTTATAAGTACTTTAGGAGTTACGGTTTGCACACCGCCGGATGATTATATGCGGTAGCAGTTTGCTTAAACGCTGTTGAGGTAACAGCTTGTGTAAGATCGTTGCATACCATTTTTATCCAGTATTTATCAATTATAATTTATCTTCGTGCCTACTAATGATATTTTTTGTGTTTTGTGTATGTTATTTTACAAAAAATCGAGAATTCTACCAAATATGATCATAATGACTGCATCAAATAACCACGCCCGAGGGTTGGTTGTAGGATTTGATTATGATAATCGAAAATTTTACCAAAAAAGAAATTGTTGAATTGAGAACCTCTACCTTTAATTACTTTATATTTACTTCAGTGAGCCCAAGAACCCATTGCCCAGGCAAACAAGAGCCACGCAGATAGGAGGAGGGATACGTCTTTTTACGTCGGAAAGGGAAAACCATGTATCGCTGAAGTACTAGGACAACATAAGCAACCGGAGTTCAATGCCGAAAATTAAAACTGGATCTCTGTGTGCGTTATCTTCGGCTATAGAAGCGTCTTTGTTGTATTGCACTCATTTAATACAAAAGTGACACAACTCAACGGGCATTTCAATAAATTGTGAGTTCTAAAACGACCGTTATAAGACTTACCTTTGCAAAAAAACATTATCCTATAAATTTTAGAGCCAAGCAAAAGTGGTCACGATACGATACGAATGTTCGTGCTTGCGGCACTGGTTTAAAATAAAAATATGTAAGTCATCGATTATTTTATAGGCATTATTGACTTGTGTATAAATAATTCTCTTCTATATTATTCAAGATTGACATTGATTGTATAATTATTCTATTTTTATTAATTGTATTTTGGATGACATTTAAAATTGCCATGTGTATAAACAATTTTCTACTAAATATTATTCAAAATTGGACATTGATTGTATAATTATTCTATTTTTATTATTTATTAAGATGTAACAAATATCTGTTTGAGTTATTAATGCTAGATATGTTTTTGTTGTGTTCTGATCTGATTATGCGTGTATAGTTAATTTTGCTTATAGTTTATTATTTTAATTTTAAAATGTGCTACTTGACATTAGGGTCGATTCTGACAATGGTTCTCTAAACCTAAGATTAATTTGACAACAGTTTTTCTCTTTCATTCTCAATACAGAATGAAGAGGAGAGACTGAACTTAAATTTAGTTTTAAGTTTAGAGAATCATGTCAGAATTGACCCTATTGTGGGCGTGTTTGGATGTATGTCTGTAAGCTAACAAGTGTTTTTGGAAAATAAATAATTCGGAACTGAAAACCTTAGCCAAAACCTTGAGCAGTAGGGATTGGAATGTTGTCATTCCAATCACTCTCTCCGTCCATCTGCAACGCAACAGCCTCCTAGCCTACCGTCATCATGGCGGAAGGAAGATGTCACTTTGTAACATTGACGTACGTATTTTATTTGACAATGACCTTACAGATGCATGTATGTGATTTTAATGGATTTAAAAGGTTTTTTAAGGCAAATGAACATTATTTATATTTATTTGCAATTTTTTAAGAAAAATTTTATTTTTCACATCTCATGCTCTGAAAGTGCTTGTTTGTGCAGGATATAGGCTGGACAAAATCGAACTTTGTGCTCTAGAGCATTAACGTATCTACTCATAAATGTGTCTATATTAAGGCAAAGAAAATGAGTCATGCAGCCAAACTTAATAAGAAGTTCAGAGATAGAATTTGTTATTTTATAATATTTACTATAATTTATTTGCCTTATGTGTTTTTAAGACATAAAAGCTATGAAAATTTTAATTCAAGTACGGTAGGTTAATAAATTAATTCAGAAAATTATTATTACAAAATTAATTTAGTACTAGGCTGTATAGGTCTGCAGCCCAAGCCTAATATCGATGGGAAAAACAATTTCCTTCAGTATTCAAAACTGTCCTAATTTTAGTTCGAATTTCAAGAAATGTTATGTTAAAATACTGTTTTATTTCCACGCAATCGAAGTGAAAGCAGAGTTTCTAACTCGTCCACAAAACCATTTTTATTTTCGACATTATTATCAGCCCTCGCCTTCGGTTTGGGCTGCTAAAAGTCTCGGATAAAAATAATTCGTTTTGTGCACTTATTGGAAAATCTATTATTTTCCCAATTTGTTGAGATAGTTTACAAAATTTAAACATGGGCCCTTTTGGAATATCTTATTTAATAATTAGTAAGCCCAATCGGATGCCAGCTCGGCTAGCATAACCACCTAAACACGATATGATATAGCCATTTATCGCGTTGAACTTACAAAAATTATAGAAATGTATATCTATATTTCCTAGGAAATGTCTAATGTCTAATATAATTTATTTCATACCTCTCCGTGCGATTTTTGGAACTACCTACATATATACATTTCCTTGGAATTGTATACAATGACGGATTACATACATTTCCGGTAACATATTATTAAATAAAATATGCTTTCTTTTTTATCGACCGAGGTTAGATCACAGTTTTATGACACCTTCTGACCAGCAAGTGGGATTTTCCTTACACGTAGCGGGCGGGAAATACATGGTCAGGTGTGACGTAAAGTATTATATTATGTCGAGTTCCTCCGTGCTTCGAAAGGCATGTTTAGCCGTTGGTCCCGGCCGTATCTGCAGTCGTTAAATACCGACCAATTAGCCCTGGGCCAGCGCGATGGGTTATGGTTATTGAACATTCTCCCTAAGACATTGGGCTGGTCATGAAGTCAAAGGGCCTTTGATTTCGTGTCGTAACAAGTGAATCTATTCTAATTATAGTTTTCTCTGTCAAAAGAAAATTGTCCACTATGCCCCTCGGTTAGAAAAGAAAGCATAAGTACTACTAACCCCTTTAATTTATGTTAGAAAAGGAAGCGCCACATCGCACCATCAGGTACTTAGCTGCATAACGAAATATTAAAAACAGCGAAAAGATCAGATGATCTTATTGCGAGGTAAGATAATTATGATTAGGTAAATTTTTATATATTTTAAAATTTATTTTATACGTGTTTGTCGTCTTCTAAGGCAGTGTGCCTTAGAAGACGAAGAAGAAGAATAAGAAAAAGGTACATAAGAAATAATATTGAAAAGTTTCAAGTGCAGTATAATTTTTTATTATTTTTATTCATATAATAACTAATAAAATTGTTTGTTTTTGAAGCGGAGAGCTAGTGGATGGGTGGTGGTAAATCCTAGTTAAATGAAAAAGCGAATAACAACGGGGAAAACTGGGTTTTTATTATAATATTTTACAAACAGAAAAGTGAAGCTACCTATCGAACCAAAAAAGCAATTGTCACCACGACCAATCAATCTTAAAAAAATAGACAAAAACCATAACTATAAAAAAGGTACATTGTTCTATAAAAAGGTTAAATTTCCAAACGGCTCGGCAACAGTTTTGTTTTCAATATTTTACTCTGAACTGAGGTATTTTTCGATAAAGATTGTTTACCTACTATGAGAGAAATAACGAAGATGGATGCAGTATAAAAATGTAGCCCAATCACCATTATAGACTTTCGGTTAGCTGCGATTACTAGCCATTTATTGAAATTGTGGAAATTATTCTAATAAACAGAACGTTAAATAGAATAGTATATATCATAGTTGTGCATCGTAAAGGTTCAATCGCAAAGTAAACAATATTATGATATTGATAGGGCGATGCTTGACCTCATAATCATTAGCTAGACCAATAAAACACAATAAGAACATAACATGCACATAACATTTCGTCGTTCTTTAATAGGCAGCAGTATGCAGATAATAAGTACATGGACAAACATATTGATTAAATAATAAATTAGATATAATAAATATCTTTAAAACGGCTTACGTGAAAATAGTTGATTTATAATCAATATTATTGGAATAGTAAGATAAAGTATTGTAATTAAGTATCATTAAAATAAATATCTAACAATATATTTGAAGAACTTTATTGTTTTCACTATGCCATTATGCGTCATTGAAATGATTTTCCTTGAAGCTAATCAATTTAGTTTTTTTTATTAATTTCTTTAGGATTGGCACTGAAAGCTTGTTACATGGCTGTATTAGGATAAATTAAAATACCCTTATGAGGATTGTGAAGTGCCGATACGCGACGCGATTAATGCCTACATTTAACTATGTACATTTCTTTTTTAAATACTTGTCTCGAGCGATAACGTTTTCACTCCCATATTTTATACCAAAATGAGGTCAGATTTGGTACATCCGAATTTATTTATTTAAGTCTGTCCGTTTTTCTTTTTACTTAATTCAGTTCATTTATATTAAAAAATATATATATTATAATGCTCGAGGAAGTTTTTATGCCAAAAATAAAGATATTTCGATGCTATATAACAACTTTTATCGTTAGCAATATTTCGTAAAATTAAAAATTTATGTACCAAGTTTTATAATATATTTACAATATGTCTAAAAATTATTGAAATTGGACGATGTTTACGAGGTGCAAAATGTTATCGCTTTTTGTACTAAAGGAGATGTTCCAGATTAGCCCATGTATTTATACACTATCTCAAAAATTGAGAAAAAAATTAACGATTTTGGGAACATTGCAACTAATTATAAATAATGTATAGTTTTTTGGCTTAAAAACCTTTGAAAACTATTAAAATCACGTACCTACGTCTGTAAGTAAGTTCCCACCCATCTAATGTCAAAAAATAAGTATGTCAATGTTATAAAGTGAAATATTTCTTCCCACATGACAATATTATTCTAGGCTGTTGTGTAGCAATATAAGCCTAAACATAAGTACAACAAGCCAAAAAATAGAGCTTAAAAATAGGAATTAAGCACCTAAGAACCATTTTATAAACTATAGCCTACATTTTTAATTTTTTTCTTTTTTTGAAATATATGGGCCACACCCCATACATTCTGGAACATCTCCTTTATAGCTTCACAATCCTCGTAAGTCAAATAAGATATGCACGAAAATGGACCTTGTGCATAACAACGTGGACAATGCATTTGGGCGCAGCGCCCATGACCGAGCCCATCCATGCCGTACGCGATCCATCCTTCGCGGTGAAAACCGGACAAACGGGTGGTACTACAACGGCGATACATACTTGTTACGTAGGCACTGATACCTTGGACGTGACCCTTTAACAACAAGAGGGAAGCTCAAACGAGATTTATGATTATGAAAGTTTTTGCACGTAATTGATGGTTTGCTGATATGCCTCGAGACCGGTTCGCTTCGTTTCCGAAAGGTTGTCGACCGTAAACAAACACTACATTTACAATATGAAATATTCTTGAAAAAGTAATCTTCTTTTTGCAATATGAAATTTAAAAAAAATAAACTTATTTTCTTCCATAAGTAAAGCCAACCTAGTTTTGTACCATTTTATTTAATTTAAATGTAAAAGGAGATGTTCCAAAATGACCCATGTATTATTTTCTACACTATATCAAAAAATTTAGAAAGAATTGATGTTTCTGGGAAAAATGCAAATCGGCATAAAAATAATTTAAAACAATTAAAATCATATACATCTGTAAGAAAGTACCCATCTAATGTCAAATAAAATACGTACGTCAATGTAATAAAGTGACATCTTCCTTCCGCCATGACGGTAGGCTAGGCTGTTGTGTTGCAATTTGGACCTAAACATAAGTACAACAAACCTTTACCCTTTGGTGTCAAATATATGGGCCAAGTCCATACATTTTGGACTTTAATATTTTATTTTCCATTTTCCTAAAATTTGACACTGATGATATATAAAAAATAAAAACAATTGATAGAACATTTTCTTTCATTAAAAAAACCTTGACTACAAACTTATATTTTTTATGGCAACAAATGAAAATCATGCTTACATTTCTATTTTCGTTCAGAAGAAAAATGATTAGACAAACCCACATTGGAAGTTGTCTAATTTTTCTTCATCATCTTGTTGGATATAGGAAGAAACTCCAATTCGATCGGCCTTCGCTGATTTTAAAAGCAAAGTTGAATATTCCGGATTTCAACATAGTTGGTATTTCACCGCATAGATAAATTAAAAACTCGTTAAACGTTATTATTGGTATTATATCGATATCATACCAACAACAGAGCCATATCATCCACTTTATATAGGTACTGCAATTTTTATGGTATAATAATATAAATATAATAATACATTATAGTAAAAGTTGAATTACTTTCTTTGTTTTCCGTAAATATTTAAAACCCATAAATCGTCTAATAAGAAAAAAAATCTTGATAAAATGTTTCAATGTGTTAGCGAAAACTTGGTGTGTTGGTTTCTCTTTACCTAATTACTTACTTACCGCGAAGGCACAAGACATTATCTTAGTCTTAAATAGTCTTATAATATTGTAGCCAAAGTGTTGTAAAGTTTACTAAACTATATACTATATGTCTCCGAAGGGGTAGGCACAGATAGGTGCAATTAAACACCCACAATATTATACTAGGCACAAGTATTTTATTGCTTTCTAATATTACAGATTTAATAATCAAGTTCTGAATTGAAATTGCTGTCAATTGTATTTCTACTCTTTATCAGTTATATTATATTATTTGGAAAAAATATGTTTCAAAAAAACCTTATTTTCTATTTAAACACTACAATAAAATCGTTACTTACATTTGATGTTATTCCACAGAAAATCACTGCAGTCCACAGAAACTAGGCTAGCAAATGAGCCCTAACGCTTTGGCTGGCACACAATCGCCTTTCAAATCTGATCTCCTGGTGTTAAAATACGGAATTGCTCAATACTACTGGACCTTTAAGTTCGACAGGTATTGCAAATCAAACCGTCACTAGCTCGAGCCCAAATATACTAGGTACGTCACCTGTTTAGGTCCGGGTAAAGTGTTGATTGACAAAACACAATTTGGCAAAAATAAAGCAAGTTTATTTTATGATAAACATATTTAATATTTTTCACTTCAGTTGTTTCAATTGATCCGCCTATTGAAATATTCAAACAGGTAAAAAATTGTATAGTGGGGCTATATTATCGATAAATAAATAGTTCGCGGGAGCGCAGTGTGATGCGCGTGCGTTGAACGTATAGCCGGTGTAGCTGCAGATTGTAAGGCTACACGGTCGATGACTCAGTAGTGTGTGGTCCAAATGAAAATATGAAGCGGGTTAAGGAAATAGGCGATGGATTATTAATTTCATTATTATGAATTTTATTAAATTTGATTTAATTTCCGATTTCTGATCAACGCGGTGGTATAGTTGCAGTCCCGTTACTCGAGGCGACTAATTTGAAAGCGCGCAATAAACCATGTCTCATTCCGTCGCGAGTTCACACTTCAATAAAGTAGTGTGAAATCGCGACATTGTATTTACACATAGTATTTACCTACGGTTAAACGAGCTTAAACATATTATTATTTTGAAATGCTAATACGACATTATTGCATTTAGTTCCTTTAACTTTGGATTTCTCTTAAATTACGGATAGTTACTAAAGTTTAGGCAAGATATTGATATTATTTTGTTATTACAGTTTAAAATATACTACAATATCCTACAATATCGTTTAATTGCAATACTTAAACTTTTGTAGAGTAAAAATAAATAAATATTTCTTACACTCACATCTATCATCTAGCCCAAATAGCATAAGCACTTGAGTTATATATACTAGTTGACGGTTGTAGTATAATAACACTGGCAATAATCAATAATTAAATTCGGGTAAATACTGCGCGGTAACGAATAGAAATGTTTCATCTAATCAATATGCTTTGTTTTTCTTCGCTGCTTTTCTTCATGTTGCGCTGGATCTCAGAAAACTGCCAGATACTGTAGGGCCTCGGCTCCTGGAGTTGTACCTTTTAAACCGTATAACCGCCTTCGTGGTCTAGTGGTTCGCCCACCGGAATGGAGATCCAGATCCAGAGGTCCCGAGTTCGATCCCCAGGGGGGTACAACTTTGTGCTCGATTTGGTTGGTGGTAGGATTTCTTTGAAGTCCGCCTGGCTAGCTACCGCCATCTTATCAAAAATCTGTCGCCATAATTATAATGTTAACAGCATTATTGTGTTCCGACAATGTGTGATAAGATAGCCAGCCCCTCTGTAGTTGAGGGTTCCAGGTGAAGCTCGATTCCATCTTTAGCACTTATCAGGTGAGATGAAGGGCAAGAGCTTCCCTGTCTAACATGAAAAAAAATGTTGTCTGCCTCTATAGCATAGTAATAGTTGATTAATTACAGAAGCTTTTTTCAAGTTCTCACAAGCTTGAAAGATACTTTACCTAAGTTCGAGGAACAACCAATAAAACTTAGATGTCCTAGATTGGTTGTTCCTCCAACATAAAGCGAAATATAATTTGTTTTAATGTAAGACACCAAATTTGTGCTACCGACAGAGAAGAAAGAGTTTTATCTACCCCTATCGCGCCCTGTGAGTTTTCTGGAGCCGCGGATATCATAGCAATTGGGGTCACTGGCACGGTGGCTAGCCAACCACCCACAGCACTAAAAGTTAGCTTAATCCTAGGATTAGGAGCAGTATTTAGATTCCATACATTTCTATTGTCTTATTATTTTAGAAATAATCATTTACGATAAGAAATAAATTGGAGGAGTACATACAATGCTTGTCCTCTGATAACTTGGACCAATCTGTAAGCTGATTATAGAAAACCGCAAAACAAATAATATTGTATTACCTACGCAGTCTACATACTGGTGCGGGTGATCAGAATACGTGTCTGTTATTTTACTTAGTTATTTTGTTGACCCGTTAGAAGCCGGAGATTATGAGATTCTTATATGTCATTGCATTTCAACCTTAAGTATATGAAGCAGAGTTCAAAATTCTCAGATGTAAACGACAACGAAGCGATTCATGCCTTAATTAGACGGTTATGATCCAAGAACTTAAATTAGGGCATTATTTAATCATAACTGGATGTCCCCGAAGTATAAGTTACATAAGTTGTTAAATTTAGGTCACATGTAATAAGGGGGCGAGCCTATTGCCATTAATTTTTCGAAAGCAAGATAGAGAGATATATTGCAATAATCATATCAGATTTCTGAACATTTTGACTAACTGCCGAACGAGACGTCAAATAACGTTAACGAATACTTACTGTCAAAAAATGACAATTCAAAACTAATCGCTATTCTTATCGGGTATAAGATCTAGATTTGAATTAAATTTTTTGACATTAAGCACTCATTAACTTTAATTGACGTCTCTGAGTGCGGCAGTTAGAGTCAAATGTTTGTTGAGAAAACGGAGCCGATGCCTTTGTATATGTCGTGGCCAAATCGTAGAATTGATCACTTCAAGATGTGGCCGACCATTTCATGAAATGGTGGCATTTCATGAAATGGCCAACTCTAACAGACCATATCATGATAATGGTCTGGCCAGATCAATGAACAAACAACGTTTAACGATATGAACAGCTAAACGCATGGTTATTTCATGATATGGCCAAACATTATTAATCATATCGTAAAATAGTAACATTAACCACCGTTAGAGGCGCTTATTTCGATTTGTTTTTGTGATGCATCATGGCGGCGGACAAATAACCTAATAAACAAACTATTAGTAATGTTGTAATGGAAGATAAAAGTGAATTGAAAGTTCGTTACAACACCAAATTATTAGAATTTTACGTTTTAAGTCACTCAAAAAACGAGCGCCACGTTAAAATACTTAACATTAACTACATTAACGATATGGCCAAACGTGGATGGACATATCATCAAACGTTGACGTTTCAATGATATGGTCAGTTTTAGCTGGCCACTTCATGAAATGCAACCATTTCATGAAATGGTCGGCCACATCATGAAGTGATCAATTCTATGATTTGGCCACGACATATATATTAATAGAAAGATCGTTCGGTAGGTACCTATTTAATTTTGCAAGAAAAGTATTTTAACGGGCAACTCAAAGGTTGATAGATTATTTCATAGGTTGTTTTTCTCTTTTATTGTTTTATCATTGATCACAGCTATTTTATCGAGCAATAAATAAGAAAGTGAACGAAGTTTTAGCAGCCATTTCGGTAAATTTTATCGTATCACAATAAAATTTTCGTTTGAATCATAATATTGTATCGTTTCCTTTTTGGAATGTAGCTGTTTCTAATTAGGGGTACACTAATTAACCGCACCCAGTGTGGGTTGCGAACTCTGTAGTATACTTAATAACTTTTGTTAAGGTTCTCATGTTGCAAATTTAAAAAAAAACTCAAGTTTATTCCTAAAGACCTTAAAGCAGAGGTGTATTTTGCCAGGCGCATATTATGTCCCAGGACTCCCAGGTCACGTTTAGATCCCCGTAGGGGTAGGCAGAGGTGAATTAACACCCACGTTTCGCCAATTATGTTGGGTCCCATGTACCTAATAGGTGGCGATCCTATACGATACGATATTGTTTACTCTAGAATTTTACCCAAGAACCTACCTAAGGGCCGGTTTTTTGACGCATAGTTAACTCAACCAAGTGTTAAAAATTTTTACTAATGGTTAAATATCAGACTGATTATCAGAAATCAGACTGAATTTTTAACAATTGGTTGAGTTAACTGTGCATCAAAAAACTGGACCCAAGAGTCGCTTTTTTAATATTGACGTGAAAACGCGATTGATTTTCCTTAAAAATATATTATTCTTGAACATCAATTGCTTGAGTTTTTCAATGAATCCTGTTACATCCGACCTAGCTGTAGACTTTACTTTCCACTTATCATGAGCATTATCTTTTATCAAACTGATTTTCAAACACTAACATTATATCTAATAGCGCAGTTTAAGCGGCCCATTACGAGCACGACCTACCCACAACCTATATTCCGATTGAGGTACAGTCTATTGTCTATTGCTAGTTGTTAATGAAAGTCATATAAAAATCTCGTGTCACAGTATATTGATATTCATTCATATACACAAAAAATATCACAGAGATATTTTTTGTGTATATTTGCCGCGGGGTGACGGCAGAGTAGAATACAATTGTCACCACCCCAAATCTTTCCCGTGGGTGTCGTACAAGGCGACTAAGGATAAATCTGAATATGATTAGGAATGGGCAGCAGCGTTCCTCTTATACCACCTAGGCTAGCAATGTACTGGGACTTTTGTGCCCGAAAAATGGCAATAGGCTCGCCACCTATTACATGGGACTTGACATATTTGGCGAAACGTGGGTGCTAGTTCACCTCTGCCTATCCCTTCGGGGATATAGGCGTGATTTATGTGTGTATGTGTGTGTATATTTTTTGTGTACCAAATGGTAGGTCTGAAAAAAGTGTTAGGGTATTTTTTATACCCATAGGGCCTAGATATTAAGGGCACAATAACGTTTGCCGGATCAGCTTGTAATATTATAATATGGAAGAGACTGTAAGTATAAGATCGATACCGTAACATGGTACAATAACCTCTCGCTATGTGATCATTTAAGTAGGCAATATAACATAAATAAATATATTTACACTCACACCTCGTCCCTTAGCTTACATTACAAAAAGGCTCAAGTCGAAAATTGGCGGTTTTCACTTTTTAATGCATTTCGATAGAGCTGCTCTTTGCGCGTCACATTTATATAGATTTTAGACAATAAGAAGTCGTAATTCAAAAAGTAGTATGAGCGCCCAATTCTGTTGGCCTCTCAAAACCGACAGCTTTTTCGTCTCCAGTAAAGTTGCTAAAAATGACTTATGCGGTATTGAAAGCTAAAAGGGACGACCTATCATCTAGCCCAAAGCAAGTAGCCTAAGCACTTGTGTTATGGATACTAGATGACGGATAATATTTTTAATAATACTTATGTATATAAATGTTGAAAGTATACTACATAACATATACACAGCCATGACTCGGGACCAAATATTTGTGTTCATCACAAAATTTACACCTACCAGCCCGGCTAGCATGACCACCCAAACACGATATAATATAGCCATTTATTGCGCTGAACTTACAAAAATCATTGGATTTTTGATAGTTCAAAGCGATTTGTGAAAAATTCGAAACCGGGACCTCTCGCCCAGCCATCTGAGCATTCGACCAAACCGGCCGCCAAAACATAATATAAAAAAATACAATGAAAAAACCTTAAAAACACACTTATCACATGACAACGTGTTTGTGTCTGAAAATTACCTGATTCCTACAACAGAATGTATAGACGGTTAGGTGATATCAAACGGATTGAAATACGGTCAAGGCCGCCTGAGAGCAGTCGCCCGTGAACGGTCTGTACACTCACAGCAGCGACGTAATGTTTTATCAATTTGTCAGCAAAATGCTTAAAAGTAAGCATTTTAACTTAAGCATTTTGACTTAAGTAAACCAAAACTTAAAGCTTAATGAAGTTGAAAGTATCTGACTGTCTTTTACGATCTGGGACAACTACAAGCTCACTGTAATTTTAAAATAAACTCTGAGCACTAAGGTACAGCCTACTATGATGGGATTTAGGTAATAATTATTTTAAGCCCTATTTAAAATACAAAGAATATTTTGGCTTGAAAAATTTATAATCTTGATTAAAGGGGTTTGGGTAATGTTGGGGTCGTTTTGAAGATGCGCGGCCAGTAATGAAACTTGAATATTTTCAAATAACAGATTATAACGATCAAAAACAATTATCGACTAATTACTCTAAATCGTATCGGAACGGAAATATTTGTCTTAGTTTTGACCATTAAAATCGAAGAAGAATTTCCTAACCGAATGTGCGATATCTGTTATGTATGGGCCGATGGAGTTATACTCATCTCTCGTATATCTCATCATTAGCCCTCGGAATCAACTAAGGAGTATGTAATTGCGAATAATCTGAATAGAAGAAGGGCTGATTTTGAATACATGAATGTTCAAGTTACTGGACTGGTTGACTTTCATATTTTAAGTGCCGATGATTCAATTATCTATGCCCTTGGAACGTATCAAGTAGGTATAAATAAGCTCGCAGCTACTACGGGGAACATGTAAAAATGACGGCTGGTATGTGATTGAAGTATGCAGAGAACCTAATAATATTAATTATTTTTCGCCGGAAACCTTAAATTGGAATGATCCGTGGCTTCTTAGAGGCAGAATCCAAGGGCTAGATGCTATTTTGGGCCACTATTGCTCGTGTATTATTGCGATCTTCAAATGCGAATATCTCAGCTTCGATACCACTTAAGACGAAAATAATTAAGCATAATATGTATACTTAATAAGGGAAAATAATGAGACATGAAAAATATTGGTGGCAGCTAAAAAAAAAATTATGCCACTAGTCCATACAAAGTTACCCAAACCTATTTAAAATACATATAAAAAGGGAGCAAATTTTTCTAAGCAGTTACTCAACCCTTTTTTTTACCTTCAAAAAGTTCTACCAAACCTCTAGTGATTCTATGTTCATTACCTCTTGACTTCTTTTTGATTGTCACTCTCATTGAAGTAGACTACAAAATTAAATAATATTACAAATAACTCAAAACATTGACAGTTAAGTTCTATAGCAAACTAACATACATTTCCTAGGAATGACAATGACGGATTACATACATTTCCGTTAATATATATAAATAATATATTTCTTACACTCAAACCTACCAATGAATTCGGTATATAATATGGCATAGATTTTTATTTTAATACAGTAACAATAAGTTCTTACAAACAAAAGAAACAAACACAGAGTTTATCAAGACCTCTGACCTCCGTACTAGGAATAAATCTGTATGACTTGGCTATATTGCCGACTAATGTATAAGATCGGTGTGTTTTACGTCCTACCAAACCATTCAGCGCCCACACCCGCAGTTTCGACATAGTAAATATTTGTTGAACCCCAAGACGAGACAGTCGGCCCAACTTTTGTTGACTTATGTTCTCCCGGTGCTATTTGCTCAGAAGTTTCGTGCCTAGTATAGGATAGTTTGTTTACTCATACCGGCCATAATACAACTTTGATTCTATTTAAAAACTTTCTTCACGAGGAAGTCCGACAATTAAGCGAGCAATAGTATTTCAATAGGAATGATGACTAATTTTGAAAAACTACACCATTTTTTTCTTACATGTCTACTTTACCCAAAATAAATTATATTTTTGTAAAACATGGTTTGTATAATGCAATTTAAAAGTTCCGCCAAATAATTTTCTTCTATGCTGGTCTGGGAGCGAACAAATAACGTAGAATGGGCCAACCCCGACTCATCCCATGGGTGTTGTAAAGGTCAACTAAGGGAGATTGCCCGGTGTAGACCAATAAGCAGCTTGGGGCACCCGAATGGTGGAGGGCAACCACCAACAACAGCATACCCAAAGAGGGTTGGTGTCAGGCAGGCGGCCGGCTGTAAAACCTAAGCCAAAACCTTGAGCAGTATGGATTGGAATGTTGTCATTCCAATCACTCTCTACGTTCATCGGTCTCTCGACATGGTCCGTTCCGTCACTCATCACTAGCACTGTTGCGGACTCTTTTGTAATAATTGTATTTATTATGTTTTCTATTTGTGACATCGTTTTCTATTGATTTTATTTGTCTATTTTTACATTACTTCTGTCACTATCGTAGCCCATAGTCGCACACATTTTTTGTTGAGAAATAATTACATTCCGATTTCACCCATAGCTTGCTGTGTTTTCATTCGATCGTCGCATTCCGTCCGCTTCATTGTCCTTCGAGCATAGAATTTCAGCCGCCTATTTTGTTATATCCATCAATTTTAGTTGCCATTTTACAGTCCATCAAAATATATTTTTCAACATGCTTACGCGTTCGAAAATTCAGCAAGCACGTAGATCCATGTCATCCGCAGACATTTCACACGCCATTGAACCAATATCGCCTCAACCATCACGCCATGTCACCGATAAATCCATCTCAGTGTCCTCAGCTGCCACAGTCAAAGCCCGAAAAGCCGCTGCCGAAGCACTTGCCAAAAGACGACAACTGGAGCACGCGAAAAAACTGGTCGAGCTTCAGCAAGAGGTCGAGGAGTACGAGTTGGAGGCGGAGCTGGCCGCGATTGATGCAGAAGGCAGCCGCACCGGTCGGCGCAGCGGTCATAACGGTTCTGATTGGTCTCATCAAACAAAGATAACGGAGGCATGGGTTCATTCGGTTGGTAATCATTTTCACTCTCAAATTGCTTTAAACGGGACGCACTTGTCAGAGCCTATGTTAGGGCCTAACGCAGACATTGACCAGTCTAAGCTGGTGACACCCGTACAGGTTACAATTCCGTCTGAGGATGTGGCACGTATCCCGCCACCTCCTCCATTAGACATTAACCTGTGCGGGCGACCGGAGACAAAACCCGACCAGGTTACGACCCAGTCTGAGGCTGTGGCACGTACCCCGCCACCGTCTCCCATAGACATTAACCGGTGTGGGCACCGTCTTGTCTCCGATAAAATAGTGCAAGCAGTGGCAGATACGGCGGCAGCAGCGAGAGCTCTCGCAACCGCCCAACATCACACCAAAAAGGGTTTTGATCTAATCCCCTTCTCGGGAGAAACAACCCAGTGGTTACAGTTCAAGCGCGTGTTTGACTCAACTAAAGCCGCTTTTTCTCCTTTAGAGAATGTGATCAGACTACAGCAAGCCCTTCGTGGTCCAGCCCGCGAGGTTGTAGCTGCTCTCCTCATCTCTTCCGATGAACCGGAGGAGATACTTTTCGTGCTGGAGCAGAACTTCGCGCGGCCTGAAATGATTGTCTGCAAGGAAGTCACTTCTTTAAGAAATTTACCTCGATTGGGTAATGATTTGCGCGAATTAGGTACATTCGCCACCAAGGTTCGTAACAGTTTATCCACTATACGTATGCTGAACCAAGTTGAATATTTATACTCGTCCGAAATCTTTCATACAATATTAGGAAAATTAAATCCAACTACTAAAATGAGGTGGACAGATTTTGCACACGAAAACCTTTCACAGGGCCAACCAAAGCTTGAGTTGTTGTCCGCGTTTCTTATGCGTGAATTCGATAGACATGTTAAATTTGGGTTGTTACCTGAACATTCGTCGTTCATGCAGCCGTCTTTACCATACAACAGGCAACACAAAAAAGAATATGTACACACTGTAACACAGCCAAAAGAATATATAAATAAATTTGTAAATAAAAAATCGGGTTTTAAGAATCCTGATACTGTAAATAATAATGTAGAGTGTATATATTGTAAAATGTCTCACCATATTAAGGCGTGTTCTACATTTAAGGCCCTAACTGTAGACGAGAGATGGCTATGGCAACGTCAAGCAAAGGTTTGTTTTAGGTGTCTTCGTAGTTTTCCACACAAGTGGAAATCATGTAAGGTCAGCCCGTGCGGTGTGAACGATTGCTCTTTGCATCATCACCCTTTGCTTCACGGTGCGCCATTGCCCACAGAGATCACAGTCAATAACACATCTGACAATACCCAGTGTGAATCCACTCTCTCATCTACGGATACTGGGCTTGGATCCGCGGATAAAGTTATGGTGGCTAAAGCGACATTCACTAGCCCGCAAAAGTCATTGTCACATTCGTGCCCTTCCAGTGCAGCGTTACTAAAAATCATACCCGTTACCCTGTACGGCCCATTAGGCAGCTACGACACGTACGCTTTGCTGGACGACGGCAGCACTGCCACTCTCATAGATGATAGTGTCGCCGCGCGTATCGGAGCTACAGGGCCTCGACAACAAATTACGGTAAATGGTGTCGGCGGACTTACTAAAAACGTGGACGTGTCATACGTAGATTTTAAAATTAAAGGCAAACACACACACGACGTTTTTGACATAAAACGCGCCAGAGCTATGCCTTCGTTATCGCTTCATACCCAAACTGTAAATAAAGAAAGCATTAACAAGGAACACTTACTAGATTTGTCTGATGTCTTAACTTATAATAGCGCTACTCCTATGGTTTTAATTGGCGTAGATAATTGGCATTTGTCGACAACCCGTGCACTTCGTAAAGGATCCCGAAACGAACCAGTGGCCTGCTTGTCGTTGTTGGGTTGGGCACTCTACGGTTTGTCGTCGAATAAAACAAAATGTGTACAATTTATCAATCACATGACATGTATAGACCAGGAGCTAGGAAACATCAACGAACACTTAGATTTTTTAATCAAAGAGCATTACAAGTTAGATTCGATAGGTATTTGTAAATATGAATCTGTACATAGTAGACAGGATAAACGCGCTATTGAAATACTAGAAGCGACTATCTCACGGTTACCATCGGGTCGTTTTCAAGTAGGCTTACCGTGGCGCGACAACATAAATTGTGTACCAGATAGCTATCCACAGGCCCTGTCTCGTCTTCTTAGTCTCGAGAGACGCATGCGCCGTGAACCTGAATTTGCGATTGCTTATAAAACATTTATTGATAACATGAAAAACAAAGGGTATACAGAAGAATGTAGTATGGATACTTATTACTGCCGAAATTATCCTCAAAATTCCAATAATGTTCGTTTATATTTCCCACACTTTGGCATATTACATCCTCAAAAACGAAAGCTTCGTGTAGTCCATGACGCGGCTGCCTTGAATAATGGTGTCAGTCTGAACTCGCTGTTGCTATCGGGCCCGGATCTTCTCCAAAACCTACTCCACATTCTTTTTAGATTCAGGGAAGGCCGTGTGGCAGTAACTGCCGATATTAAAGAAATGTTTCCACAATTCGAATCAGAGTCGAAGACAGAGATGCCCTGCGTTTCCTTTGGAGAGATGGGGACCAGACGCAACCAATCAGAGAGTACAGAATGACATCCGTTATTTTTGGTGCATCGTCTAGCCCCTTTACTGCCTTATTTATAAAAAATAAAAATGCCAAAGAACACGAACACATGTTCCCCGAGGCGGCAAAAGCGATTGTTGAGGATCATTACATGGATGATTATTTAGGCTCTCATGATACCGCCGAGGTAGCTGCCCAAATAGCTAAAGACATTATCTCCATACATAGTTCAGCTTGTTTCGAAATGCGAGGCTGGGTTTCAAATGACGTCAACGCGTTAAAACTCATACCCGCCGAATTACGTGCTGAAAAACCATCGGAGATCAGCCTGGGCAATACGACAACAACCATTAGAGCGTTAGGAATAGCTTGGGATCCATGTTCAGATACTTTGGGTTTTCGGACTGGTTTGGGCGAAGGGTTCCCAACAAAGTTAACAAAACGTAAAGCTGTATCTCACTTAATGCGTGTGTACGACCCGTTAGGTTTGCTTGGTCCCATAGTAATTAAGGGTCGTATACTTTTTCAACTGTGTTGGAGAACAAATATTGATTGGGATACGGAACTCTCACCCGCGGAAACTCTAAAGTGGATGGAGTGGTTCCAAGAACTTTCGGCTGCATCTTCTATCAAAATTCCACGCTGGTACGCTACGGCCAGTGATGCAGAGCCACTCCATCGCGAACTTCACATTTTTGCTGACGCTAGCGAATCAGCGTATGCCTGTGTAGCGTACTGGCGCCTGGTCTACGCTGATAAGCCGGTGAATATTGCACTTATAGCTAGTAAGGCCAGAGTTGCACCCTTGAAACCCGTGTCGATTCCAAGGTTGGAGCTCATGGCCGCCTTAATCGCCTCTCGTTTAGCCGCGACAATCAAGGAAAGTCATATCAAAAAACCATCTAAAAAAATATTTTGGACCGATTCTACTACTGTCCTTGGTTGGCTGCGGAGCGACGCGCGCACGTTCAAGCCTTTCGTTGCCCACCGGATCGGAGAAATATCCGAAAACTCCAATGTAAAAGATTGGAGGTGGGTACCGACAAGCATGAACGTGGCTGATGACGCAACCCGGCTTCGTCCAATTAGATTAGAACAGTGCAGTCGGTGGTTCACTGGGCCTTCATTTTTTTTACTTTCTGCTGAAAACTGGCCTAAAGAACCAGTTAACGAGCTTCCACCAGTTCAATATCAAACTGAACTGAAACATATTCCCAAAGAAATGGTGGGAGTTCTGTCGGAACGGATTAACTTACCGACAACAGTTACTGCAGACTGCTCGCGTTTTAGCAAGTGGTTACGTTTACTGCGCGCCACTGCGCGTGTGCACCAAGCTGTTTTCAAATTTCGGCAATTAATTCACAATTCGTCAATTTCAGAACGCACGCGTCGGCCTCCAGATACGTCTGCCACCGCTACACTCGTTCCCTTAACTTCAGAATTTATGAACTCTGCCGAAAATCACATATTGTTGAAAACGCAATTAGAAAGTTTTACTGAAGACTTTTCGAACATTTTAAATTCAAAGCCTCTGCCCAAACATAGCCGCTTAATCAAGTTGTCTCCAGTATTGGGGCAAGACAAGCTCTTGTATTTGGCCGGACGTATTAGAGCCGTGGAAGATGTGAGTCAACGAGTCAGGACTCCTATTATTCTTGATGGTGGTCATCCCGTAATCCAATTATTGATACAACACTACCACGTCAAGATGGGCCATGGAAACCACGAGACGGTTGTGAATGAGCTGCGCCAACAATACTGGCTTCTACGATTGCGCAGTTCAGTGAGGAAAGTTGCTCACCGTTGTTTGGAATGTCGAATCCGGAAGGCGCTACCCCAAACTCCACCAGTAGGCGATCTTCCGGCCGAACGCATGGCACACCACAAGCGCTGTTTCAGTTTCACCGGTTTGGATTACTTCGGCCCGCTAAACGTGAGCATTGGTCGGAGACGGGAAAAAAGATATGTAGCTCTTTTTACATGCCTGACTTCCCGAGCGGTGCACCTGGAACTCGTACATTCCCTGTCAGCAGATTCGGCTATCGCCAGCATCCGCAGATTCATCGCCAGGAGAGGTATGCCAAATGTCATTTATTCTGACAACGGAACGGCATTTGTTGGCGCAAATCGAATATTAAAAGAGTTCTACCATAACAACGTGGAAGATTTTGCCTGTAACAACGGGATAACATGGAAGTTCATACCTCCTGCTGCTCCCAACTTTGGTGGTTGCTGGGAAAGGCTCGTCCGTTCTGTGAAGGTGGCCTTATATGCCACTTTGAAAGACCGTGTACCTAAAGAAGAGACGCTACTGACTTTATTATGCGAGGCTGAGGCGATCGTCAATTCACGACCCTTATCACACGTGTCGGTGCACCCCGAAGATACGGAAGCACTCACCCCATTCCATTTCCTGATTGGCTCCTCATCTACATCTATTCTACCACAGATATGTGACGATCACGTCATGTTAAGAAGGACTGAGTGGAAGAAGGCTCTCTATTTGGCGGAATCATTCTGGGCACGATGGGTAAAAGAGGTACTGCCGACAATGCAACCCAGGCAAAGACCGCACCAGATGCAAGAAAATCAAATAGCCATCGGAGATCTCGTGTTCATTGCCGATCACAAGCTTCCACGAGGAGTCTGGCCGCGGGGTAGAGTCGTCGCCACGTATCCCGGCCGCGATAACATAGTAAGGGTGGTAGACGTATGTACGATGGCGGGTACGCTACGTCGTCCCTCTAGCAAGCTGGTTCGGATACCAATGTAATATTGTGCTTGCACAAAGGGGGAGGATGTTGCGGACTCTTTTGTAATAATTGTATTTTATATGTTTTCTATTTGTGACATCGTTTTCTATTGATTTTATTTGTCTATTTTTACATTACTTCTGTCACTATCGTAGCCCATAGTCGCACACATTTTTTGTTGAGAAATAATTACATTCCGATTTCACCCATAGCTTGCTGTGTTTTCATTCGATCGTCGCATTCCGTCCGCTTCAAGCACCTTTACGGTGTGATGGATGATATGAATCAAAAGGGAGTGGATGGCTTGATGACATCTGACCGATATGAATGGAAGAGGAAACATACTGCGCCGACCCCAGATAGACTGGAAACAGGGCAGGGAGAAGAAGAATTTAAAATTTACGCCAAAACGCTAAAATACCAATGGCGTCTATGTG
This sequence comes from Cataclysta lemnata, assembly GCA_963931975.1. NCBI lineage: Eukaryota > Metazoa > Arthropoda > Insecta > Lepidoptera > Crambidae > Cataclysta > Cataclysta lemnata. The sequence goes on along the minus strand of OZ008353.1, from coordinate 12,800,575 downwards.
ACGTCACTATTCCGTAAAAAGGCCAGTTTTTATATTAAACTAGTGAATGTGATTGGCAAATAAAATGTCAAAATGGAGATAACTAAATAATGACATCACGCGGCGTTTTAGCAAATATGGCGGATTACTAAATTTTGTACATTTATTTTTATAAAATAAATATCAATCACAAGTATAATCTGATAACAAGTGACTAGTAACGAATCTCCTTATCCTAAATTATTATTATAAATCATTATATCAGTGATTCTTTGTTAGTGTCATCATCCCTATTTCTGGTATATTTATTTTTAATATTCTTTTAATACATTTTTACAATCCTTTTCTTTTCTGTTCGGCTGCTATCGAATACTATTTATTACCTATATTATTTTAAGAATTCATAAAATATATATAGCATGTTAAGTAATTCACCAATGTAAACTAAAATTTACTTCTGGTGAAAAGTATCAGCAACGAACAGTACAAATAATAACGTTGCCTTATAGGAGAATTGTGAAGTGCCAGTACGCGGTGTGAGTAATGCCTACATTTCCTATATTTCCTTTTTGAATACATATCTCGAGCGATAACGTTTTCACTGCCCTTAAACTTTACAAAATGAGAAATTTTGATATTTTTAGATTCAGTACATTTTCAATTAATTCAGTTTACTTAAATGAAAAAACAATATATATAATACAGCTTCACAATAAATTAAATAGATTAATCATAATTCATAAGCCGAACACTTTTATTGTGTAGATGGTTAAGTAGATGAACAGATGTGTTAGACCGCTATCTTACGGTTTATATACTGCGACCACAGATATAGATATATCTGTGACTGCGACACACTAAATGCTATTTTCTTGCATCATTGCCGGTAAAATTATACAGGCGCAAGACTGCTGAGTTTTTAAATATAATTATTTAATAATTTATGTTTATTCTAATGAAAAACTCGCAGTACAACATTTTATTTGAAAAAATTGATAAATTAACCGCCTATATTCAATAAACATTATTACGTATAGTAATTTGCATTAGAATCCATTAAGATTGCCCGGTGTATATCAATAAGCACCTCGGGGCAACCGAATGGGACTCCATAATTCGGGTGCCACCCACACCAGCATAGATACACCAAGATGATTGGTGCCAGGCAGACGGATGGCTCTAACTGCCGCACTCAGAGACGTCAAATAAACGATAATGAGTACTTAATGTCAAAAAATGACAATTCAAAACTAGCATCTATCTAAGCCAAAACATTGAGCTGTGTATTGTAATATGTATTGCAAACGCAACCCAATCACTACTCCGTTCATCGATCTCTCGACGTAGTCCTTTCCGTCTCTATTCTATACATAAATTCATCTCTATCACTAGATTATGAATCAAAAGGGAGTGGGTGGCTTTATGACGTTTAACCGATAATAATGGAAAAATAAACAGATGTTTATATTGGGAACAGCGCCGGTTGATGATGAATCTCATGTCTAAGCTGATTCTACAACGAAATAATTTTTTTTTCTCAAGTTAGCTGTTTATGGTCTTAAAATTTATTCCACCACTTGTATATGCTGATATGCATTTATATATTTTTCATCGTTTTAACATCGTAAGGTTGAATATATATTATAAAACCACACTAGTCCGTACCCTTATAAGATATTCAAGGTGAGCTATTTAAAGCTGTCTTGGCCAGACCTCGACCGCTTACTTCGATTACATAAGCCCCACACACCGTGCCTATTTACATAGTTTGTTATATAACTGACTAAACAAATGAGTAGTTTTAATCGGATGTCAATTCATTTCTGAAAAACTTGGTTTGCCATCGTCATCTTCCGAACGTGTTCCCAGGTAGTCTGGGGTCGGCCTAGCATATTTTTCCTCTTCTTATATCTTATATATTACTCAGATGTCATCAAGCCGTTTTCTTCATATCACACACTTTTCCTTTTTGATTTAGATCACCATCACACCGGAAAGGTGCTGTGATAAATGAACGTGTACAAAAGTGAACGAAAAAAAAAGGGTGATTTGAATGACATCATTTCAAATTCATACTGCTCAAGTTTTGGCTTAGGTTATAGCCGGCCGTCTGCCTGACAGCAATTCTTTGGGTATGCTGTTGATAGTGGTTTTTCCTCCAGCATTCGGTTCACGCGAGGACAATGCAAGGTGAAGCGTCATTTCCTGGCTTTCTTTCTAACGTGTTGGACGTATGGTTTTTGCTTTCAAAATGGATAAATGAAGACTTATGAAAGTAATTCGAAAATATAATATATTGTATGATCTTGTCACTCTAGGTACAGCGTTCACCGGTTGACCACGCGGGTGGATTTAATTAGCGTTAACCTTTAAGCTTCGTTTTTTGACAAATCCTATTATCCTATTGTATTGGCAAATGAAATAGAATTGCCGATAAAGTTAAAAAGGTTATTTGCGAATTCAGCTATGTTTGATAAAAGGGACGATGTATATTATTTTATGGATTAATTATGAGTAAATCACGTTAAAGTGTAGTCTATGAAAACACTTGTTTCAGTGTTCCGAATTAAGTCAAAGAAAGACTCGCGAGTTCTTCACAACTCCAGCCAAACCGTTTATTATACAAGCGAAAGGCAATATGTGTAGAAAAGTTATTCCATTTTGCGAGCCGTTTAAGCACCTGCCCGGATTGCAGTGGAGGCGGGTTCAAAAAATTCTTATGCGGGTTCCCGCATAAGAATTTTTTGGCTTAAAACGTACGTTAATGTTATAAAGTGACATCTTCCTTCCGCCATGACGGTAGACTAGGCTGTTGTGTTGCAATCTAAGTCTAAACATAAGCACAACAAGCCAGAAAACAGAGCATAATAGTACATTATACTACGACTATGCTACGTTGGTCATTATATACGAGGCATTATTGCAAGCGCAAGCCGAAGTCGAGCGCGGTAAGGAAGCTGAGTGTGATCAATGCATACGAGTTGCATACGAAGTTTTTTAACACAATTGGGAGGAAAAAACAAACTTGTATTAACATTATCTTTACCAAATAATTACGGAAAAAGCGCCTACAAGTTTTGGTTTTTGTTATTTTTTTTTTAATTTCTCCCTACATTTTAGGGAATGCAAAGGGTCTAGCCCATACATACAGCCATGTCTTTGGTGTATATTTTATCTGTAGTCTTATGAAATAATGAGTGGGTGAAATGTATGAATGAAATGAATTTTACGTTAAAATATGGGTGTCATACATTTTAACGCATCAAGGAAGTGCTTGGCGCGAATTTCATGGTAACAGAGTTCATGACGGTGCCTGATGAGGTGGACAAAACCACTTTTTATAGTGGTCTTCACCACAACATCAAACACGTCACAAGACTTATTTTTATTGATTGATTTTGCATAATTTCACATCAACACGGGTGCTTGTGCATCAAAATAACACCACTTTCACTGCACAAAATCCACTCTGAAGCAATTTTTGGATTATAGAAAAAAAATCCGACTGACACCACGAAACGCGCCAAACATTCCTTTTGTTCTTTTTTAATTCTCCTTATTAGTTGGAACGTCAAAGGGAACCAGCACATACAGCCTCGTCTGATCTACTTTCTTCGGTATTAATCGCATTAAAACGCGGATGTATCACGTTTTAATGCATTTTGGGAGAGTTTTTTAATCGCCGTAGACACATTACACAAAACTACACCATGTTTTAACAGTAAACATCACTCTGGCATAATATTAATTTAATAAAACAAATATGACGACTTTCAAAAGACACAAAAAAACCCTGACTGTGCATCCGGAGCAGCAGCTAAATAAAAAATAAAATAAATAGTGTTTCTAAATACGATAGTTAAGTTAATTTGTGTTTATAAACATGGAATAAAATGTTTATTTATCATCTTAACTCAAATAATTTAATATTCGTAACAATATTCAATGTCATGTCAAGCATAAACTTTGGAGTGTTTGACGCGTTTCATTGGTGACAGTCAGATATTTTTTCATTAATTCAAAAATTGTTTCAGAGTGGATTTTGTGCAATGAAAGTGGTGTTATTTTGATGCTTAAGGATCTGTGTCGACGTTCAATTATGAGGAATTATTGAAAATAAGTCTCGTGATGTGTTGTTGAGAATTTTATAGTGGTTTTCACCTCATCAGTCGCCATCATGAACTCTGTTACCATTAAATTCGCGCTGAGCACTCCCTATATGCGTTAAAATGAGTGACATCCCTCTTTTAACGTAAAATTAATTTCATTTTATTCATTTCACACTCATGAATAAAGAATAAATATACTAAAGACATTTCTCTATGGGCTAGACCCTATGCTTCCCTAAAAATATAGGGAGAATTTAACAAAAAAAAGCATTAAAAAATATGCCATTACGCACTAGTACGTAATATATTATACACGAGTGCATAATATGAACCTTAAACCGGTGTAATAAGAGTTAATTTACGAGCAATTAACAGTTAAGAACTGTTTTATAAATTATTGCCTACATTTTGAATAACTGTACAAATATTACAGGCCAGAGTCCATACATTTTGGAACATCTCCTTTACAGCCGTAATGATAAATAAATAAATAGCAGAACAAATCAGGAAACAAAGAGAAAAAATATTGAAAATTTAAAGGCCATCATACACCAGGCAAGCATGTTTGCAAAAGTGTACCGTGTGGATCATTTATTTACATTTTTATCGCGACCGAACAAGGACATGGGGCGGACTTAAATGCAGCTATTTTATATTCATAATGAATATACAAAATAATTGAAGAATATAAATAAATGTTCATAATCAACTTGGATACAAACTACATACATATTTGCTAATTCTTCATTTTCTGTGTGCAAGATTTGGCCATCCCTTTCTACCTTTTTCTGAAATTTAGTGTTTAACTAACTCCCTTTTTATCTTATTCTAGATAAATAGACCGTTAAATGCCGAGGTATACTAGGCTGTCATGAGATGGATAGAGTATGATTATTTGCACCGACCATTCAACACGATTTCACGACGGCAACATGCAGTGGACGCAACCAATCAGTTTTGGTCGTTTTTTCCTAGCATTTATCATAAAAGTGATAAATTAATTAACCATGGCTAGTCAAAGTATATAATAGGGTACTCGTACTTAAATGAAGTTTTGTAACAAATAAATAGTCTGGTAAATGCCGTCTTGTACCAGGCCAGCATAGTACAGTAGAAGTTATACTAGATACACTGGTTGTTAAAGGTCCAAGTCAAGGCGATGCGAATTTCCAGGGCTGCCATTTTCAAGAAATCAACAGATTTATATAATAACAAATATAAAAAAACGAAGTGCATAGAAGCGACTATCTTGGTTCTCCAAAAAATAAAACATAAATTTCAGGGTTTGCCTTGGAATTTAATCCTTGATCCTTGAGAAATCATACTTATTCATTTGCTGAAATAACGTAAAATCTTATTAAAACAATCAAGCTGTAATAGTAACATAAGCAGCCTTAAGAGATTAGGGAGTAATCATGACATATTACGAATTGTTGTAACCTCTTTTTCCTTTTTAATATTTTTTATGTCACAACTGAAAAAACCCACCTCTTGGTCAGGGGGTCACATAGAACTATGAATTTACCTCGGGCGAAGAAGAAGGGCTCAGATCGCATATGTATCGGTCAAATACTTGCGATCTGAGACATGTTCTGTTTTATCGCCCTCGGTAACTCGGAATACTATAATGTAGTATTCCACTAGCGTCCAATGTTATGTTGAAATACAACGACCGATAAAGCGTTTTCAATATTTATTTAATTAAAATTACTGTCCGTGCACGAAGTATATTTCCATTACAGAATTTATACATACATAGACACGCCTATATAGCCATATCTCGGGCACATAAATCGCAATATATTGCTAGGTGGTATGAGAGGAATGCTGCTGCCCATTACCCATCGCTGTCTTTACCCTTAGTCGCCTTGTACGACACCCACGGGAGAGATGGAGGTGGTGACAATTGAATTCAGCTCTACCGTCACCACACGCAATATAGTGTTTGTGACAGCCCTGAAATCCTTGTTCGATCACATTAGCAGTCAGTTGCTTAGCCGGCGCGATCGCTCCGCGTTCGGTCAGATGCACTAGAGGCCGGCTCTCACGTGGACACATTCTAAGATTAATAACAATTCTGATAACAGACTGTATCTTTAAAATTAAACTAATGCTTGTGCTCGGTTTGGTTGGTGGTAGGACTTCTTTGAAGACCGCCTGGCTAGCTACCACCGTCTTATCAAAAATCTGTCGCCATAATAATAATATTAACAGAATTATTGTGTTTCGACAATGTGTGATAAGACAGCCAGCCCCTCTGTGGTTGAGGGTTCCAGGTGAAGCTCGATACCATCTTCTGCCCTTATCGCTACTTACCATCAGGTGAGATGAAGGGCAAGAGCTTCCCTGTCTAACATAAAAAAAGTATGCCCACTTGAGCTTAAGTCCGAATTTCACAAAGCGGTATTTTTGTCAGTTTTATCATATTTTAATGATTCTGATTGTCGTTCATTGCCTGTCTGATGAAATCCGTATATTAACAAAGTTTTCACCACACGACCAATTTGAACTCCGTAACCCTATCTGTTTTTCCTTTATTTACAAATTCCATATTACATAAAATGTAATCGAGAACTCATATGGGTTTTGTTAATTCTTGTACCGATGTTAGAATGAAATAATAAACTCAAAGTTTAATAACATTCAATAAAAACTCACACAAAAATTGTACTTCAATACGTTGCAATATCGTTTCAAATCTTTGTCGAATTGGATTAGTATTCGTGTTTTGTTAAAGAAATAAACGAAAAAATATGAGAAACACCGTGATTATGAAGAAGTCGTCTCTCACCATCATCATCGCCCATCACCATCAGCCCTTTAACGTCACGAACACGAGGATCGAAGCACGGAGGAACTCGAGATAACAAATATTTGGTCACCAATCAATTGACTGGCCTTAGCGAACATTATCAAAGTAGTAAAAATCTGTTTCATTCAATTAACACTTTCTTTTGTAACCTCTTACTCTTTGTTATCTTTCTAACATTTATGTCAGTGTTATGTGTTACCATATAATTAATAACTGAAGTCTTAAGTCAAATATTTTCATTAGATGCTTCTATGTACAGTATTTAGGGCAAAGGTCAAGTAATAAGAATATTCTGATATTATTCTTGGTTATTGTGTTCATTCTAACCTATATTTTTTGAAAAAGATATAAAAAAAATATTTGGTATTTTGAAATAGAACTGCATGTTTTCTGATATTTGCATTAGAGTAAGAACTCAAAGGCAAACTGATTGGCCAATGTTAAATACCTTTATTTATATTGAAATATTCATAATGAATCGTAGTCAACTCCAGTTGCAATTGCAAGACTGACAATAGCCTATTTTGGACTTGTGTGATTGATTGATTGACATTTAACAATTAACTTACTACAACCACTATTCAACATTTGTTACAAGCTAATCGAAAAATGTATACATTTATTGTATATGTGTATTTCCATTGTAGCAAAATAAATACTCGTAATGTATTCACAGCCCATACCTACCGTAATAATTGCCCCTAACAAATCCTGTCCTGTCAGCCGTGGTGACGGCAGAGTAGAATACAATTGTCACCTCTCCAAATCTCTCCCGTGGGTGACGTACAAGGCGACTAAGGATAAATCAGTGATGAGGCAGAAGCGTTCCTCTTATACCACCTAGCAATGTACTTTTGTGCCCGATAAATGGCTATAGGCTCGCCACCTATTATATGGGAATTGACCTAGTTGGCGAAACGTGGGTGCTAGTGCACTTCTGCCTACCTCTTCGGGGATATAGGCATAATTTATGTATGTAAATGTATGTAAAACCTGTCCTAAATAAAAAAAAAATGACATTCTGGTGTTATGTAAAAAGTTGATTATAAAGTTGATTATAAGTTGATTATACGTTGATTATACGTTGATTATATGAGTTATAAAGATTGTTATAAAGAAATCTGGTGAAATAAAATTACATACAGTGGATATGACAATGTTGTGATGGATGCTTGTTAAAAAAAACAAGAATGAAAAAGTAAAGAAAAATTAGATTCTCCTTTTCGCTGTTCTTATTTAACCTCACCAACTTACTTTATAAATGGGAAATTTCCATTCTGCACGGGTCAAGTGATAAATTAATGCTATAAGATCTTCGATCATAAATAGTGTTATAGATAGTTTTTTTTAGACCACGGGCGTTCATTCGTCATTAATATGGTCAGTTCAAAACAATAAATTTATCAATTTGACCGATGGTTTTTGTTGTTTCTAATAAATGATCTGTCTATAAATAAACAGTCGATGAAACTGTTGAAAAAAAAATAGTAGGTATTAATAAAGGTCACAAACCCGATTCTTAGAAACCTGTTCTGCTGTTCTTGTCACTGGTTAAAAACATAATAAATGCTGGACGAATCTGGAAATGTTATAAATCTTAATTTAAAAATGACCGGTCGAAGCAAATGTTTTCTTTAAAAAAAAATCTGGTGGAATGTGTATGACTGAATTTATTGTTTCGCTCACAAAGACCATACAAGGAAAAGATTGGCTGCAAGATAATTAGCTCTTAAACTCTGACATAAGCAAAACAGTACTAATTACGGGTCTGCTCAAGTTACTATGACGCTCTCAACGGAAAAACTGAAGACAATAAAATAAACTAAGTTGCGATGTAGTTAGGATCATAGTTACTTGACTATAATAAAGAAAAATACGTCACGAACGTACCATTAATCACCTACACTTGGATCACAAGTCCCAACATCTGCCACTGTATCCTCTCTCTCTCTCTCGTGAATCTATGGAATATGTTTTCGTCTCCTTACACGAAGTAAATGTTTGGTTGAAGTAATTGCAAGCTACATTCTTTACCGATACAACATTGATGTGGTGAATTTGAAGAGTAGCTCAATGGTGCAGTAGCTTAAGGCACTCGGCCTGAGATTGCGTAAACCAAGCAATGTTCGCTAAGGCCATTCATTGGATAGGTGACAGAAAGTATTCATACGTTTATTTGAAGAGCGATAAACTGCAATAATTGTGTAGCTGATCCTGGTGGAAGGAATGTTATAAATAAGCACATATATTTCGATACGAACCAAGACTGTTATCAGCCAGCACACTGGGATGACGTCAGGCCTATGTATAATACAGGATACATTGTCATTGGCATGCAATTACCTACACTGAGAAGAAGTTTATCTTCAACCACGTATTTATGCATACATTACTTGCGGAATTCAGAATCAAACTCGATATCAAGTGAAATAAGTTTTTGTTCAGTGATTGTGTTGTGTTAATATGTATAAAATATATAATTATGAGATTCAATATACATAACTCTAAATGGAATACCAGGAAAATTCTCGTCATCCACCTGACCTTGTCCTATTTCGATTGGGGTCGACTTATTTTGTTTTTCATCTGTTCTTTCCTTTCCCTTGTCATCTACTTATTCACTCCTGTTTTTCATATACGAGTATGTAGTAGTAGGTACCAATATAACTCCTTAGCCTATAGAATGTCACTTATTTTTAAAATCGGCTTAATATACTCGTATCATATCATGTAATAAATAAATAAATATGTTTTGGTTTGCATTATCAGTGTTGTGTGTGCTCTTGTATAGGTAATTGAAATGTGAAAATATAATATTATACAAATTAAATATGAAAAATATATTGCCTAGGTGTTTTCGCCTATCACATTATTTCCCTATTGTATCCCAAACACTAGCCTCTCAACCAATCATAACGGAGACAATTATGTTTTTTCAACATTCTGTCAGCTGATTGGTCCAGAGATCCTGGCGACAATAATAATGAATCACATGTTAATAGAACCGCGATTAAACGATTTAACAGAATCAATACTAAGCATTTGGACATGTTTTATACTTCAACATTATATGAATGCTATATATTATCACTTTTTCTTTGTAGATGCTAAGTTAATAAATACTTATGATAAAAACAGAAGAATGAGAGAAAGGCATAATGTTTATCCAATAAAGTACAGGTTTATGATGATTTTAATATAATTAATGTTGGAGTTAATTAAATTCTTACTTTATAATATTAATCGGTACTCAGCATATTGACGCAACTCCTAAGTGCTTAACCAGGTATGTAAAAAAATATAGAAATATAAAAACTGGCTTAAACTAGTAGATATATATAAAAAGTATAGACAGAATGACGGAGGTTGTTAATAATAATTCAAGCTTAGCCACTTCGAGGATCATAGTATAAATATTAAGAGGTTTGATTACTTATAGTGCCCATCTGGTAAAAGTTGGTAAACAACTTATCCTAAGCCAGTGAACACGAACTTTCTAACTAGTCATGTGCTCCTGGCTGCTTTTAGCTAAAGATGTTTCCAACTGGGTCTAATAAAAATGTTAGGTATCGACTCCATCCAAGCCTTTTTGATAGTCTCACGAATTTTTTGCAATCTTTACCAGTACCTATACTGTAAAAACACAACAATTTTTATTTTGTTATTGGACAATGTGTGACTTAATTACGTCTTAATTATGATTTTATAAAATATTGTTAAGGATTACAAAAAGAAACATATTTTGTGTTGATTTTATGGAGACAAACGTGAAATATATATGTCAAGACATAATTTTCTTATCAATGTTACTGTGTATTTTAAAACTATAAAAGCGTATTTAAACGTTAATTGGTTTATACATATAGCTACAATATTGTCTTAATTATAAATATAACCTGTTACCCGAAACAGTAAAGATAAAGTGTAAATTATGCAAGTTAATATCCTTGTGGGTCTTATGACTAAGCACAGTTCGAAAACATTGAAAACAAAGCAAAGCGATACAAAGTTAATATTTTTGTTAGATATTTTATTTTATGTCACATGTACTGCGACTTTTGTGCCCAATAAATGGCATAAGGCCACCTATTACATGGGACCTAACATAATTGGCAATCACCTCTGCCTACCCCTTCGGGGATATAGGCGTGATTTATGTATGTATGTACTGTTTTGATTTATCACCTACATATACATTACTCGGTCTTTTGTTTATTTATATATAACATTATACCAGACTATATGTAGGCAACACGACTACCCATTGTAATCATAGCAGTTATTTACCACTGTGGCTAATTAATGTAGCTGTTAATTATTAAATTACCTAATTATCTCTACACTGTATTTTGTACTGTCTCTTGGTGATACGACATGTACACGATTCTAATGAGTAGCTATTTAACTACAATATTATTTAGGTAATAATTCTCCTAATTACTTTTGAATTTGTTACCTATTGCAACAATAAATTCATCCGCTTTTAAGGGAAACTGGCTCAAAACTGGCGGCACTCTCCTTTATAAAATAACTTCTATTTTTTCAGTTTACCTATGTAGTTTGTCCGTTATGTAGTATTCATAACACAAGTGCTTACAGTGCCGGATTAAGCCCGCACGGGGCCTGTAGCAAATTCTATCAAGAGGACTTTAGACTTCAGATAGCAGGAGGGTCGAGGAATTACATTAATATTTTCAGAAAACGTTGATGCGCGGGGCCCTAAATGAAGGCTCGTAGCATTTGCTACTTTTGCTACGTGGCTATTCTACCACTGAGTGTTTATGCTAGATAATTACTTTGGGCTAGATGATAGGTGTGAGTGTGAGACATATTAATGCAGATATCATTGTGCCGCGTGGTGACGGCAGAGTAGAATAAAATTGTCACCACCCCAAATCTTTCCCGTGGGTGTCGTACAAGGCGACTAAGGATAAATCAGTGATGAGGAATGTGCAGCAGCGTTCCTCTTATACCACCTAGCAATGTACTGCGACTTTTGTGCCCGATAAATGGCTATAGGCTTGCCACCTATTACATGGGACCTAACATAATTGGCGAACCGTAGGTGCTAGTTCACCTCTGCCTACCCCTTCGGGGATATAGGCGTGATTTATGTATTCATGTATGTATCATTCCGTATTCGTTTTTATCTGTTTTTTCCAAAAATTAAAACACACGAGTGAGCAAATCATGAGAACTTAAGTGGTTAGATAATTATTTTGACATAACAAAACCGAGCATTAAGCTCTCACAAACAAATTCGATTATGTCATTTTTATATTGCGTCGCTGTGACGTCCCACTCGCGCGCGTTCGCCGCTAGATCAAGATAGACAAAGTTTTAGTTACACAGCGTTGCGCTGTGCAGGCGCATCGGTCGTAGGGACATGTGAATGTTTTGTTTGTGTTGATCGTTCAATATGAATGTGAAATACGTGTGATCTTGGGATTATTGGATTCACAGGTCTTCTAATTGTGGAAAAGTAAGTACATATAGGTGCTTGGATGGTCTTTTATACACATACATGGCCTTTTTTGTAAATAATATTATTAAAATAAAAGACGTACTATCATGTAAACAAGCTGTTAAGATATTATGTATATATTTGTGGTCATGTTAAATTACTTGTATGGCCCACAATTTGCGTAGTAACATCTTTTAAATGTTGTTGTAAGATTCATTTATACATAATGCAGAGGTGAATTAACACTGTTAACAAGTACAATTTTTTTGGGTGAATTTAATTACCAAAATTTGCGGATGTGAATTTAAGATTCATAAAATTAAATTCAAATTTGAAAAACGGAGGTAGGTAATGCTTATACTCACACTGGTAACTATAAGCATGGAAGTAAATAGTTGGACCTCTAGTCCAGATAACTAGAATCCTTGATCTAATTTATTTGAACACAGTTGACCTCCTCCGTAAATTAGTATACCATATTCGGCATATCAATCGTGTAGTTCAAAGTAGGTAATCAGTTTAAGCGCTGACTAGACTATCAGTAAATGATTGTGGCATTACCGCCATCCCTTTTCCCAGTTTACCTGGGGTCTGCGCAGTATGTTTCCTCTTCCATTCATATCGGTCAGACGGCATCAAGCCATCCACTCCCATTTGATTCATATCATAATACCAGACCGGAAAGATGCTAATGATGAACGATTATTCACAAAAGTGGTTTCCTATCACTTTTCTATGATCATGTCGATATCGAAGAACGGTGAGAGTGATTGGGATGACAACATTCCAATCTATACTACTCAAGGTTTTGGCTTAGATTTTACAGCCGGCCGCTTGTAGCTCTAATATTAGAAAAATCTGAGACTCGGTTAGGCACCTGCCGACAAATCACAACAGAGCCGCGTAACGCAACAAAAAAGGTATTTGAGGCAGAGTGCCGGACTTTTGGCATTTCACGGCAGGTCGTTGACCTTCCAGTCTGAGCATTGCAACACTCACGGCCTCTTCGGACGAAAGTAAAACATTATATTCAAATTTATGTAACCGCAGCCCGGTACAATGATAATTACGCCCCGCTGCGGAAGAAACACGGGAGGAGTGGTTTAGGGAAACAAAATGTGCTGTTCAAAGAAAATACACAAAAATGCAACAGATACGTCTAAATATAATCGAGATATTAAAGAAGTGCTGACCTTAATACCTGCGTGAATTGGTAAACTTGAAAACAGTTATTAAAAAGATTAGAAACCATAAATCATAATAAGTCAAAGGTAGTTAGACTGACCTCGGTGTCATTAGCAAATAAAAATAAACAGCATCAGCAGTGACCTCCATACAAGCGCCATTCGCTTCGCAAGAAAACATATGAACCACGACGAACTTATAATAATAATACATAGGTATCATTGGAGTGCTTTCGTTTGACTTTTCTTTTCATGATTAAAAACTAAATAATAGGACTAAAACTAAATATAAAAATATTACATACATACATACATACATAAATCACGCCTATATCCCCGAAGGGGTAGGCAGAGGTGAACTAGCACTCACGTTTCGCCAAATATTTCAGGTCCCATGTAATAGGTGGCGAGCCTATTGCCATTTATCGGGCATAAAAGTCTCAGTACATTGCTAGTCTAGGTGGTATAAGAGGAATGCTGCTGCCCATTCGTAAACATATTCAGATTTATCCTTTTAAATGTTCATATTGTATTTTTATTTATTGTTCCTATTGTACTAAAACCACTCATTCTCAATAACCCTCATCGATGTCGTGTCCCAAGTAACAATCGCGTCTAAAAACGGTCTATTAGATATCTAATAGAATTGAATTTGACTGTCTACCTTAAAAAGTAAAACCCTAAGAGTATCTCCTAGCAATGTTGAAGAACCCACTTTTACTAAACTGTGTCTATAAGACACAGTTTAGTAAAAGTGGGCACAACCTTGTCCCTTCTCATAAGAATGACTTAAGAAAACATGAATAGATAGAGTTAAGACTTGTAAATTTTCAAATCGTCTGTAGAGAAAAAAATATTATAAAAAATAAAAAATATTATACTGTTTTTTTTATTACCACTATCTAACAGTGTGAAGAACTGTAGAGTCGCCAATTTTGGTAAATTACTTACTCAAAATTCGTCACGTCTTCTATGCTGGCCTGGGAGCGAACAAATAACGTAGAATAGGCCAGCCCCGACTCACCCCCTGGGGTGTCGTAAAAGTAGACTACGGGAGACTGCCCGGTGTCGGGCCTTGGGGCACCCGAATAGTGGAGGGCAGACCACCAACCCAAAGAGGGTTAGTGTCAGACAGGCGGCTGGCTGTAAAACCTAAGCCAAAACCTCGAGCAGTATAGATTGGAATGTTGTCATTCCATTCACTGCTGTGTTCGTCGGTCTTTCGACATGGTCCGTTCCATCTTTTTTCCATACATTCATTCATCACTAGCACCTTTACAGTATGATGGATGATATGAATCAAAAGTGAGTGGATGGCTTGATGACGTCTGACCGATACGAATGGAAGAGGAACCATACTGCGCCGACCCCAGATTGACATTGCAGGTAAAATAAAGAGACTTAGGGCCTGTTTCACAATCGACAAGTAAGTTCGAAGTAGCTTACTTTACAGTTCAATTGACATATATTTCATATTACAACTGTCAAATGATCTGCGAAGTAAGCTACTTAGAACTTACTTGTCGATTGTGAAACAGGCCCTTACTAAAAATTACAAAAGTTGCTGAGTAACTAAACTGTGGTAGGTTTATCTTGGTCTGTGAATAGTTTTCAAACGGGTCGTTATTTAAACTTGGTACTTAATCTTAATTTTGATATACGGTTATCTGTATGTTTATATACCTTGTATATTTGAAATATTTCGGTATATATTATACTTAAGTATGATTTTTATTTGCCGTCATCTGGTGTCCATATTAGAAGCAAGAACTGTTTATCTTTCAAATTCAAACTTGGCTTTTCATTTGTCCCATTTACCTTCTTGTTTCGATCGCTCCTTCTCTTTAATTTTATTTACCCATCAGATAACCAGCCTTTACGATTGTTGCTTGGCCCACGCAATCCCAAACTTCAATCTTCTAAAAGGCTAAATTAAGATTTAATTACAACTCCAATAAAGTCTTCATAAAGCTGAATAGCGATTAATTAATTAGGCCAGCCTTTGAAAGCACTTCTATGGATTTATTCGATATTATTATCATGTCCTTCAAAACCTGATATTTTAACTCTATGGACTCCTTTTATTTTTCACATATGTTCGTTAAATAGGATAAAACTACTGCAAGATGCAAAAAATTATAATTGCAATAATATTTTGTGAGCCAACATGTTTGAATACGTAATTTTTGTACAATAAAATGCTAATTTATTTCAAATGATAGGAACTTACATAATATACGTGCGTAGCATAGATACATATTATTAATAGAGCCGAAATAATTGAAACAAATGGCAGCGATTAACAGTAAAAACTGTATTTTTTTAACATTGTCATTAAAAAAATTAAACTATAAAATATATAGATAAAGTTATGTACAGATAAAATAGAGTTAATTATGAACAGTCAATAGCTCACCAGACTATACAAAACTGTCAAATAATTTCTACCAATTGTCAACGTTAACTTATTTGTCGTAAAGCACAAAGCCGATTCAGAAATTTTCATGTACTGTAGCCTCTCGAGTAGTTCAGAGAACAAGATAAATCTTCCTCTCTCATTACTACCCCCTAGAGCTACTTAATTACGATTTCCGTACTAAACTGACGCGCTGTTGACTGAACCAGAAATTGCGATTCTCAACATTATTCAAGGAGTACAAGACTATATCAACAGTATTTACAATAACAATAACAACAACAGATTTGATCAAGTACATTAGGAACGTTGCTGCCTATTTCTCATCACCGATTCTTGGTATTGTAATCACTGATAAGGTCGGGTGTCGTACAAGTCTACAGTGCCTTGTACGACACCCATGAGAGAGAATTGAGGTGCTGACAACTGTATTCTGCTCTGCCGTCATCACACGTTGCTTTTGCGATAGTGACAATCTCTCACATCGTTCTCTTTTAGCAACTAAAACTGTAAAATCGTAATTAGCATGCTCGAAGTGACACTGACAAATAACCACAACATAAAATGAGTTAGGTAGGTACCGTATAAATATGTTTTAACTAAACTACGAATGTATAAGAATTTGAAAAATAAAACATTCTGTAGGTCACTACAGAAATAACATGAAGAAGAAACTTCAGTTGTTTCAATCATAAAAACGCTGTTGCTGAGCAAGAGCTCACAATTTTATTGTAATTATACAGGCCTAAATATTTATTTATAGAGATTATAAAGCATATATGATGTCTGTGTGTCATCTAAGAACATTTAGTTTGTGGATGAACTCATAATACATCTTCATATAATTTTTTCACTATAATCACCTAATGGCTAAGTTTTGCCGAGTTAGAAGGAATCCGTATAGCGTAGACAGTTCGGTATGACAATTCCTACGTCTTGTAGCTTGTATTGCTTGTACCCTTGTGCACAATATGACCCGGCAGAACAAGAAATGGCTGGTTGGCGACCTGGCCACAAGACAATAAAGGAAAGATTAATTAATGAAGATTCTTTTTATTCCAGGCACTCATAATGTTTGAAAGGTTTCTCGAGATCGCGTTTGAAGCTGAATTAAACACCTACGAAGACCCGGAACTTCTGGAGGTGGCGTGCGAACAATGCAACGAAGATCCTATCACTAGGGATGCAGCGATCACAGAGTTGCGTGCTATGATATACGGTATGTTGCTATTGATGGCAATTGATGACCAATGTACGAAAAGCAAAATAGACTTGGTAATATTGGCTAGGGGCTCACGTCTTACTACCTTTTAATTTTTTAAAGTTTGATTATAATTTACAATAATAAATAGCAACTGCTCACAACCCTTAAGATATTTGCCAAGGTGATCCACGTTTTGTAATGTCTTTTATTTCATTAAGCAAATTCAACACTTGAAATAGTAAATAATAATATATTTCTATTTCAAGTGTTGAATTTTATAAAATTAGTCACGGGAAGTTATATTGAACTTCAAATAGGCTTTATCAAATACGATTTCTCAATCGGCTATTAACAGCACGCAGTTTAAGTATTTTACGACGACCTTCCGTCTATTATTATGTCAAGGATATATTTATAAAAAACACGGAAATTAAAAACAATATGAAGCACAGTTTGCGCCACACAAAAAAAAATATTCTTAACATCTCGATCTTTTTAAGTTAATTCTAAAATTTGATAACGACATTATATGACTATAATTGGAGCCATTATACATTAACGTATACGTTTGATGTGACTAATTTTTTATTACACTTATAAAAAAATACATCTTAAATTTCCATGGCAATAAGTTTTCCACCCACCCTATAGTAAACTTTGATGCATAGCATCGCATGCTACGCGTAATAAAATCCTTAATTTTTCTTGAGCAGAAAAGGGAGAGTGCCACCCAATACGGACCGACGAAATTTTCCTCCTGCGTTTCCTGAGGGCAACAAAATTCATTATACCGAGAGCACATCGGCTGGTAAGTGCATCACCACAATGGCACATCCTCTACTACAATAAATATTTCTCATACTCACCTCAACCTATCAGTTTAAATAAAAACATACGGGTACGAATTGAGTAACCTCCTCCGTTTTTTCGTCGGTTAAAAATACATTACAACGCTATTAACGATGATGTTAATCAGCTAAAGAGTTCACTGTGGTGTTCCATCCCATCTGTTTATTAGATAAAGAATAATTTAATCAGCCATTTACGGCATTATGGCTACCTTGGTGAATCAAGTTAGAGCAACATAGGAAATTGTAAGTTGAGTTAAGAGTTGTCGTAATATAATTATTAAAGAGACTAGTTCAATGTGACTATAAGAAACATTTATTAAATTGTTGTACAGTCTGTTTGGGATCGGACTTGCGATACTTTAGCCACGTATTGTATGTATAATTTTATCGACAAAAAATCATACAAATAGGGGTCGCAACCGTCATCCCTATGATTGGGAGCAATTTTAAAATTTCAATCTTCATATTTTCAAGTTCATTGAAAGTCGCGTTTTTACCATTTTATGTTACCCACATACATGAAAGAGGCTTTATTTTAAAGGTGATGAAATGAGCTTTCACTTAAAACCACATTAGTTAAGAAGTTACAGAAAATAATAATCTTGATTTAGACGAAAATTTTGGTAAAATTTTGTATTTTTTTTTAGTTATTGTAGTCTACTTTAAAAACCAGGCATTAGGGTCAATTCTGACATGATTCTCTAAACTTACAACTAAATTTAAGATCAGTCTCTCCTTTTCATTCTATATTGAGAATGACAGAGAAACACTGTTGTCAAATTAGTCTTAGGTTTAGACAACCATGGTCAGAATCGACCCTAATGACATATCATTTTTTTCTCCTATTTTATTCGCAATAAACTGTGCAAACTAATAAACATAAAATTATTACCGCTATTCAGACAAATTGTTTAGAACCGGCCTAACAAATACAAGTCAAATTTTTTAAAAGAAAACCCCTATTCATAACATTCCTCACTATACATACAATACGTGGATAAAGTATCGCAAGTCCGATCCCAAACAGACGTATAACAAGAACAAAGGTAAAAAAGATTGAATTCAGAGTTACCGACCATTGTTCATTATCACCAGCCATTCAATGTCCCATGTTTACTGCTGGGGCACAGGGCTTCCCTATGGAGATAATAATATATAGAGTGGTTCATAACCCACCACACGTGGTGCGTTATGGTAAAGCCTATCTATATGCTGGCCACGCTGACTGGCCCAGGCCAATTGTAAAAATGACTGAATCAATCAAATAATTTAAATATGCAAAATGGGGTAGGCGAATGATGATGATGATTAAAATATATCCTTTTTAGGGTTAGTCAAGATGATGTACTTATCTATTACTACCAATAACCTATGCCTGTTAACAGCAGTTGTCCGTACAACGGTTCGTAAAATAAACTCATCCATCCGTCAATACACCTTACACATTTTCTCTAAATACCGCTACTTTTTTAATTCATACAGTTTCTTTACTTCGATTCCAGTTGGAGCGGTACTGCACCTTCAGAGAGCAATACCCCTCTCTGTATCAAGATGTAGACCTCTGGGGGCTGATCAAAGTCAAGAACTCATATGAAGGAACCTTGTTTGATAGGCCCGACATTGGGAGGATATCTATTTTTAGATTCGGTAGGATGTTTTCTTGAAGCTAATTTGATTTTTTTTCAATATGCATATAACGATACAAGTATCGTTATACATATATAAGTTTATCGATTTTGTAAGTACATATTCGTTTATTGTGTGTTATTTTTTAGCAACACATAAAATTTCATTAATGTGGATCTCATTGATAAGTTTAATTTTACTCTTTCTGCCAATTATGTGAGGAATCTATCGAAACAGGGAGTTACTGCCACTGACTTTCCAATAAAACGTAATAGCGTACGTTATTAAGTTTTATCCTACTTCCTCCTAACTATAACAGATCCAAAAAATGTAACTAGACGACTACAGTTTATTCATCACACGTATCATATAATATGGTCCTTATAGATTTAAATATAATTATTTAAATTTAATTTAATGGTAAAAAAAACACAAAGTCACAAGGTAATGGCACTTTGGCTGAATTTAAAAAGCAGAATGTTGCTTATCTTACACAGCAAGTCAGCTAGTCGCAGGTTCATCCAGCTCCTCAGTCACATAATCATAATTAGTTATTAAAATATTCCAGGCATGTGGGACCCAAGCGAATTCCCTGTAGAAGAACTGGTACGTGCCGGAATGCTGATGATGGAGATAGGGTTGCGACAGCCGAAGCTTCAAGTGATAGGTGGAACTGTCATAGTGGACTTGGAGGGGTTGACGCTGAGGCATGTTGCCACTCTCACGCCGACTGTGGCTTACCAAATCGTATGCTTGATGGGGGTTAGTAGACATTTTATTTAATACATCATTTTGCTAGTTTATTCCATATAAATTTAGAGAGCACTTGCCTTGAAGCGAAGGAATTTGTACCACGACTAAGCACAGCTATGTTTGCTTACGGCGATATATATATATATTTGTGTGATAAAAATATTATTGAATAAATGTTAATACTTTTAGGCAGGTACATTAATACTCGCCTTAAATCATTTGGCAAGGCGAGGTTAAAAACACCTTAAACCGACCTACAGCCAAAGAAGTGTGCAAGGATCGTAGCAAGTTGAAATAAATGATCTCGGTCTACTCCTATAGATGAAAAGGATGAATCACCACATCAATCTTACTAAAGCATTAATGTGAACCACACAAGATGTGTAACAGTGTATCTCTTAAGCATTATTGGTTTTCATTGAATAGATATCAATATTTAATTTCAAAGGTACTGGTTTTATAATTTAGTAATAAACGTCCTCGTGATGTAAATTTTATATTTGACTTGTTAATACAACAAAAATGAAGCGTCGTATTAAGCCCACACAGACTGAGATGACATAAAACAGTAGTTTCAGTCGTAAACAGGCGCATATCGATAATAAAGAAATTATGGTAACTAGTAATTCCTGTTTTACAAAATACAACTATTTTTATACCAAAACCACATTGACCTTCTATTGTTGCTTTACGTGGGTTTCGTAACCAATATTTCATAATTCCAGGTAGCATTGCCAGCTCGTCTCAAGTCCTGCCACATCATCAATTACTCCTGGATCCTCAACACCTTCTTTTACATCTTCAAGAGATTCATTCCAAGAGAAGCCTGGAACAGAATCATGTTTCACGGCAACGATCTCAAGTCCCTGCAAAAGCATATTGACCTGGAATGCCTGCCCCCGAGGTACGGTGGCACTTGTAGATATTTTGCTGATTACGGCACGTGGCTTAGCAAAATAAAGAAATACCGCAACAGCGATTTTGATAGAGACATGAAGCAATTGGGGTACAATGTTAAAGAATGACGCTCATGCTTACGAAGAAAGAGGGGAATAACGTTTGTGAGAGTTTCAAAGACTCAAGAGTGAGTTTATTGTGGACAGTTCGCTTGTTAAATACAAAAGATATACAACTCACAATGGCATTACTCCAACATTATGATATATTTTGAATATACTACATAAATTAAACAGGTAATATTTTTTATCTTTTTTTGGGTTGCGTCTTTTTGTATTAAATGAGCGACTTGGTTGATAAATATTCTGCAATAACCGGGGAACACTTATCATTGTACAAAATCTGAACTGATGTAAGAACACTTTACCAATTAATGGTTTACTAGAAAATAACCCTATGACGGCGTATCGACAAGAATGTATGTTGTGACGAGTATCTGCTGAAACAAAATATGTGATTGATTTTAGCACTTGGAGCAAGTTCTCATTTTAAATTTTGTCTATATTTTATAAAATTTTTGAATTTTTATGTGTTAATTAACCGCTATAGGACAAGCGCTGGTGTATGTAATTTGTAAATTAATAATTTTATGCGTCAACTATTACTTCAGGTTTTGTCGTTAGGAATTAATCTGAAATAGCTATTTTTATATACATACCAATTGAAGTCTGAATATACAAAAATGAAAATTTATGTAATTTTAAAGGAAAATGAGAATTGTACAAAAGGTGCTTCTAATTTAACTAGATTTAGAGCTTACTTTCTCCAATATTTGAAATGTACAAAAACATAGATATCGTAAACTATGTGATTGATAAATCATAACCACTTATACTATTTACAACGACCAAATGAAGAATGCTGTGAACGTAGCTCACTAGATTATATTTTTTATTTAATAAATTTTATACTGTTTACGATTATACTGTTACATTTATTTATCATTTAGGATTCCCATAGCAAAAAGTGCACAAAAACTTAATAAACATCTGTATTTTTTGGGATGTGGCTTCATAATCTTAACACTGGAAAAATGTCAACTGCGTTCCTAAAGAAATGTGTCATATGTATGTTTGTGTGATTTAAAAAACCGCGTTGTGTGTATTATGTGTACCTTGTGCAAACTGTCAAAATTTAATCATTATTAAAGATAATAAAATAAATATTGAACCCTTGAGACTCGTCACACAGGTTCCTGAATTGGACTGTCGATTTTATCGAAAGAACTATTAGACGAAAAGGTCTGATTATTCTTTAAAAATAACGTAACCTACCGACCGAAGTTGCAGTTTATAACCCACTGTACCCATTTTGCCAATGCTTCACTCAAGTGAACACTCAATACATACAAGAAGTCTTTAAACAATGAACCTCCAAGAGCGGGCTTAAAGAGGACCTCAGACCTTTTGTAAAACAAAAAAGAAGCACTTGTATAACCAAATATAATAAATTTTGCTTTTCCTCCACGGAAAGATCGAGTAGGTAACTTTTACATATTGTTGTATTTTAGTTTTGAAAGCCATTTTCTGCCTTTACATCATTGATTAATATTTGAGAAGTAAATTGAAATTTCAGCAAAAATCGTCTCTTCAGATTTTGGTATTGAAAAAATATTTTTTCATCCCACCATCTCGGAAAAAGCGTTTTTGCTCTTCGATATCTCAGTGCAAAAGCCGTTTTTATCCTCTAGAGGATAAAGTAAATTTGAATTTAGAACATCGTGTGCAATGAGTTTGTGAATTCAAAACATAATTATACCTATTTATTTCTACCTCCATGGTGCCGAAATTATCATGCAACCTAATAAAAAAACTCAGCCCCGGAACCTTCTTGGTGTGCTTTTTTTGTAATTTGCTTTGCGCGCGCCATTTTCTTTTCACGTCATAAATTTGTTAAAACCTTTGAGTTCCGTGACGGTCAATCAGCTTGGCGTCAATCTTGCTTTAAACATTTTGATCGTCTACAATGCTTGCTTGATGCTTGATTCAATCATTTAAAAGCTTTTTAGGTTTGTTTGATTTGTTTACGCTAGCAACGGAACAAAAACATACAGAAAATCAACGTGCTTGACTCAAGTTGATTGACCGTCTCGGAACTCCATTAGGGACGGTAATTTTTATTAGGTACTCGAGTGCAAAGATTTTTCACCTTATGCTCTTTTGATTCCCTCGCTATCGCTCAGGATTCTAATTTTTAATTTTTTTATCCTAATTTTAGAATCCTTCGCTAGCTCGGTCATCAAAATTGAGCACGCGGTTAAAAAACAACTTTGCACTCACGTACAACAAATAACTATTATTTTAGGAGCCCCATAATGCTCCCGCTGCTGTGCGTTTAAAAAACGGATTTCTAATAATTAAAATATACAAAGAAAACGTCTCTTCCAAAGCATATAAGAAATAGAGGAGGCCTATTACCCTTCGTGAATGTTATTTACCTACCTACTTTCGTCCGAAATCTCCACTGCGACATGGAGCCTTTGAATAATTGGAATAATTGACGGCCAACACACGTTCTCAAAGTCAAACACCGCGTGTCGCTCAACGTGACGCTAAAGTGGGATGTGACATGTTCCGCGTCAAATTGTTAGGAAACTAACAAGTTGAAGCGCTTGTCTAGTAATTAGTCTTTTAATACTCAATAGACCTTAGTGCATTTTAAGAAATTCAACTTTAATGCTAAAATAATCTCTTATACATACCTACTTTTGAAAATCACGAAAACTCGATACAAATATTTTCGTGGGCTCTCGGTGGTTTTAGAATTTTAGAATTTTTAGTCGCTCAGTTAATATATTTGACAGGTTAGCTTTACTCGTTCAATAAAACAATAAAATAAACACTGCTGCATATATCATATTTTTAATGAATATATGTATGTAGACATATTTATTAAAAATATGTTTACCCGACCGTGCTATACACATCAGTAATTACTTAGTCTAGCCTAAGCGATAGCCTAATCAATCTTATGAGGCATCTATTAAAATCAATTAATCAAGTCGATCGTATCACCACAATTTACGAAGGCAGATCTGTGTAATTGATTTTGCACGTGAAAATAGAAAAGGAGATATGCAATTTATAAACCGAAAAAACAATATTTTATGGAGCATATTGTATTTAAAAATAATCGTAAACAATATACATATCGTGTTCGGTTATATAAATACATTATAATTATACATTTATGAATTTTTACTAAAGATCCAACCAAAGTGAAATACTTTTTTTGTAGTAAAGCTCAAAGTCGATTGAGAAAAGAGCTCGAAGAGGATGTGCTCGATAGCGCAGTGGATAATCGCGCTCGCCCTGCGATTGTGGAAACTAAGCAATTTTCGCTAAGGCCAGTCATTGGATAGGTGACCAAAAATTTATTATCTCGAGTGCTTCGTAAAACACGTTAAGCCGATGGTCCCAGTTGCATCTGCAGTCGTTGATACCCATCGTTAATACCGATTCGCACTGGGCCAACGTGGTGGACTATGGCCCATTCTACCTTCCGTAGCCTGGCGTACTTTTGACTGTATATTGCAGGGTAACTTTCCACTTCTGAGCATGTACGTTTTAAATACTTAAATACGTAATCAAATTTACAGAGGCCTAATCTCAGTCCCGACCAAAGAGGGACCGTTGTCAGCCCGTATGACGTACGTGACACGTGAACAGGCGACGTAACAGAATTACGTATTTATCAGGAAGCTTCATTATCTACATACATTTTGAAATTCTGTTGACTGTTCAAGTAAGACTCGCTGTTTCAATATTGTTAAGCTGAATTCAATTGTTTTACAAAACGCTAGGTAATGGCTTTCTTAATCAAATTAAACGTATAATAAAAAGGGCCAAGTCAAGAGTGGGTACGCAAAATCGACGAGCATGTAATTGGGTTGGATGAAGCGAAAGATAAGGATCGTAGCAAGTGGAAATAAGTAGTAGGTAATGTCTGTGTACCACCCCTGTTGGAGAAAGGCATAACGTATGGATGTCGGATTTATGTACATTTGCTTTCCGCTCCAGTTGCTTATTATTTATATGTAAAATTTTAGTTAAAGAGTAATTTAGATCGAAAATCACATTAGCAACAATGAACGCGAAAGCTTCGAAAATACACTTCGAATGCACTTTACATCATGTAAAGAGCCGAAGCAGTCCACCAAATCTATTTCCTGATCATCCAAAAATGACAATTTAAAAATGTGCATGAATATATTCCAAAAACAGTTGCCTACCTACGTTTATAAAGCTGCGTTGTGTATAACCGCGTTTAAACTCTTTCGTAAATTGGCACCCGTCATTAAGTCGGGAAATAAGAGCAGAAGGGAAAAATGCCCCTGTCGCTTCAATAACTTTGTTAAGGTGGGTTCTATATGGGTCAGTATCTAACTCGGCGAAACCTTAAGAATCCGTAAACCATTTATCTTTTAAACCAAACCCAGAAGAGTTCTCACATAATCATTAACGAGGTATGACAAAAATACATGGACTCCAGCATAAATGATCAATATCGTTAAGCGATGTGTTGTTGGAAAGGCTGTTTTTTTCTATACCTTTAACTCTATGGCGGCCAGTCTGTAATTTCAAATTATGACGTTTTACGCAGGGACACAACTTTTTCCTACCAAAGGCAAAGTTGTATATTAAAAAAACTATTCTAACAACCTATTGCTTAACGTTATGGGTCATAGACTAAATTGCCGATCCTTTTTTTGGTCAAATACATAGGCCTATAAACAGAAAACTTCAAAAATTATATTAGTTAAATGTAAAATTTTCTCTTATTGTGGAAGACATTTTGCTGTCAACACAAGGTGGCTCTAACGTGACTTTACTTCAGCAATTGTTTTCTTTTTCTTCAATTATTATTCTTTTTATAGCCACTTTGAGCTCTGTAATTTTTATAGTATTACCGTGCTTTGAGGCCTAACCTGAATCAACAAACATCGTTGCAGCATTAAACTGTATTATCGAATGTTTGCCGCATTCATCGGAGTTGGAAGAACGTTTTATCCTCTACGCTACGCTGTCACTTACACCGCGGCTGGAGGCCTGTGTACAGCATGTCCACACGTATAGATATGCAACGGAGAATCGATTTTGCGTGTCGTCTGTTTTTGGCGGATGATAAAATTGGACGGACCACCGGCCATTGCAATGCAAGCTGCAATTGTCACGGCGCTTATTTTGATTTGAACCTTAACGTGCACTGCGTAAAAGCTAAAACCGTAAAACTATTGACCAATAGGTTCAAATCGTTGTGTTAATTAGCACACTACGGTGTATAGCTATACATTTATGAGTTTACGCGATGCGAGCTCACCGGGGTACAAATTGAACACGCTCGTATACCTTCTATATGTTTTTAGGTCAAAATACTGTGCGTTCTTAAGGATTGAATTTTGTATCGGAGTTATTTCACGAACTAAATATACAAAGAACACAACATATTTTTTACTTAAATATCTCTTTGGATTGATATTATATAAGAGGGTAGCAAAATGGTAACTTCCAGCCGTTTTAAAGACACTTTAAAGCTGTATTAACTATTTATTCAGTTTTCATCCTTAAAAAAACGTCAAAGCACGTTTACTTAGTTAAAAAGAACTTAAAATAATAGAAGACTGGTATGGTAAAAATTACAGAGGAAACAAAAATTTAGCTGCTATACCGACGATCAAAATCAAGTTGAAATAGTAAACATCATCTCCTTCATGCTATAATTTTAAATTGTAACATAATTTTAACTGTAGCTACGGGATATATGACAGGCTGTGTATTGTGTTTTTTTTTTTATTTTAATTATCAAATGTAACTACGCAGTACCCACATACATCTCGTTCGCTATCAACCCCACAAATATAATCGCGGGATAAATATTTGCGGACGCTACGATCTACAGGTCCAGTCTGCTACGTGCTACGGTGTAGAGAGCTTGCGCGCTACGGTCCCGTACCACGCCTTTCGTAACTTGGATCAGTATTTGAAAGACTTTCAAAGACCTGTTCGTAACTTTCATTTCTTTTTTGGTGACTTTCAACAGTGCAGATAAGAGGAATCGCAGCGAGGTAGGTTTTAAACAAATGACATGATTTGAAACACATGTTTGCCTACATTTAATTAATTTTATTTATTTCTAATTCAACTTCTAAGGAATTATAATACCATATTGTATTATGAAGAAGAAAACTTTTTTATGTGAAATCCTGAAATGGCTGATGAAAAGAGATTTCATGTTTTGTGAATTAGTAGTAGATTATCTTTATTTACTGTGAAAATGAGTCTTGAAAGCGAATTTTTAATTTAACTAACTACGTTAGTATAGCCCTGCAGTGAAAAGTGAATCAGAATAAACAGAATCAAGTTTGCAGGGTTCGTAAGATAGGCCCTGTAATTAGTAGCTTTCTCTGGAACAAAGAGTTTGTATTAGGACTAATGAATAAGAGACATAAGGCGTAATGGGAGGTCTGCGCATCCACTGAACACGATGTTATGAAATCTTACGGTGGTCGTGTCTGTAATGCAAATGATTTTACTTAGGCATTGCGTAGCTTAGGCGTTGCATTTAAGTAAAAGTAAAGTACAATGTTTAATTTTTGTTACAAGTTAAGAAAACCAAGGAAAATTACGCGTTCAAAGTATAAAAGTCCTAAATAAGGCTCGTCTATAATCTTATTATGCTAAGTGCCAAGAACGAGAGAACAAAACTATTGATAAGTCCGAGTGTGAAATCAATTGTCTCGCCTATTCTAAATAGACCCCGTACGAAAGGAAACTTTGTCAAACTGTTTACGTCAGATAAATTCTGGACACTGGCAATTCCTGAAAACAGAATACAATTGTCACCACCCTAATCTCTGCCGCTGGTGTGGTATGTACGTACAAGGCAACTAGGGGTTTTGGTTTGTATAATTATTCTTATTATTTTGATTTTTATTTCAATATAAAACTAAATAATAATTATATAAAACGTGAACGCCCGCGGCTTCGCTCGAGTAAATGTCGGTTATTATATAGCCTACTTAACGCCTTCCGCAATAAATGGAATATCCAACACAAAAAGAATTTTTCATCCCACCATCTCGGAAAAAGCGTTTTTGCTCTTCGATATCTGAGTGCAAAAGCCGTTTTTATCCTCTAGAGGTTAAAGTAAATTTGAATTTAGAACATCGTGTGCAATGAGTTTGTGAATTCAAAACATCATTATACCTATTTATTTTTACCTCCATGGTGACGAAATTATCATGCAACCTATTTTAATTTGTTAAAACCTCAGACTCGGAACCTTCTTGGTGTACTTTTTTTGTAATTTGCTTTGCGCGCGCCATTTTCTTTTCACGTCATAAATTTGTTAAAACTTAGGAGTTCCGTGGCGGTCAATCAGCTTGGCGTCAATCTTGCTTTAAACATTTTGATCGTCTACAATGCTTGCTTGATGCTTGAGTCAAGCATTTAAAAGCTTTTTAGGTTTGTTTGATTGGTTTACGCTAGCAACGGAACAAAAACATACAGAAAATCAACGTGCTTGACTCGAGTTGATTGACCGTCTCGGAACTCCATTAGGGACGGTAATTTTTATTAGGTGCTTACAGGTGTGTCTGGATAAATTTTGCGGGTGTGGCTGGGTGGATGGGTGGGTGTTGGAGGTGTGTCTGGGTGAATGGGTGTTTTGTGGGTGTGTCTAGGTGAATGGGTGTTTTGTGGGTGTGTCTGGGTGAATGGGTGTTTTGTGGGTGTGTCTTAATGGATGGGTGAGTATTGTGGGTGTGACTGGGTGGAAGTTGTGGGTGTCTGAATGGATGTTGTGGGTGTGTCTGGGTGATTCGATATTTTGTGGGTGTTTCTGGGTCAATGGGTGTTTTGTGTGTGTTTCTGGGTGAATGGGTGTTTCTGGGTAAATGGGTGTTTTGTGGGTGTTTCTGGGTGAATGGGTGTTTTGTGGGTGTTTCTGGGTGAATGGGTGTTTTGTGGGTGTTTCTGGGTGAATGGGTGTTTTTTGGGTGTGTCTGAGTGGATGGGTGTGTATTGCGGGTGTGAATGTTGTGGGTGTTTCTGGATGGGTGTTGAGAGTGTGTTTGGGTTAATGGGAGGGTGTTGTGAAAGTTTCTGGGTGAAAACAGAAACTGTTGTGATTGTATTTTTTTTTGTATTTTGCAATTTCCTCGTTGGGGGGGATGAAAAGTTACGTGTTGCACTTGAGTGCAAAGATTTTTCACCTTGTGCTCTTTTAATTCCCTCGCTATCGCTCAGGATTCTAATTTTTGAATCACTCGCTACGCTCGTGATTCAATTTTAGAATCCTTCGCTAGCTCGGTCATCAAAATTGAGCACGCGGTTAAAAAACAACTTTGCACTCACGTACAACAAATAACTATTTCAATTTGAGTCAGTAGTTCCTGAGATTAGTCCGTTTAACCATACAAACAAACAAACAAACTCTTTAGCTTTATAATATTAGTATAGATTAACGTCTTCGTTGGTCAAGTGGTATACTTAGGCATCTGCCCGGAATGCAGGGGACGCGGGTTCGATTCCCGCATCAAGACTATAATTTTTCGAACCACAAATTTCTTTGTGATAATTATTCTTTGTAATGATATTTCTATATTTAAACAACAATCGTATAATAGTAATTGTTTTATCATTAATTTCATAAATTACTTCATTTCTGCATATCGAATTCCGTATCTAAGTATTTCGTTAAGTTAATATTGTATTGAGCTGCGTTAAGTACCGAAAATAACCTCAAACAAAGTTAGGCTCAAACGAATTCGTCCAAGTCCAAGCAGGGTCCAGCATATCGACAGGGTTATACTTAATTCAGTACTGACATTTACTACGGTTGGGATTTTAGAACAACTATTGTTTCGGCCTCTTCATATATTATATTTACGTATATGTAAAGCCTAATTCAATTCCATGTATGACCTGTAACATCAAATAAACTACTGTTAAAAGATTAATACTAAATGTATCCATTCATACCCGTAAGTGTATGGCCTAGGAAGAAGGAATCCGTCGATAGGTTTCCGAAATAGAGCGCTTAAAGAGTCTGCGATTTTGTAAACTAAACAGTGTCCATTAAGGCCGTTCATTGGATGGGTGACCAATAATTCTTTATGAACATATCTTGAGTTTTTTGTGCTTCAGAAAGCAAGTTAAATTGTTGTTTGGTTGGCTTGCATCTGCAGTCGTTAATACCCACCAATTCGTACTGGGCTAGCATACGACTTTATGATTGTAAATTAGCCTACTAATTTGAAAGAGCCTTTATTTTGCCACAGCATCACGTGTTACTAAGTAAAGAACCTCGTCGAAACTTAAACAGCAAAATTAATTAAGATAAATTTACAAAGCGTTACCAGACATGACGATGATGGCTGTACCTTCAAACACGATCTCCGCGCTAATTACAATTTGGCATTTTCAGATTAAATTAACTCACGTGATTAAAATTGAGGATAAACCACTTGTTGATATTCATTTTACGCTTCGAATAAATACTGGCGGAATGATATTCAAATACCTACTTTATTTACTTTGGCGTAAGCACGGCGGCGGTGTAATTAGAATACCCGGGAATTTCATATTACTTATATAAGGCGAGCACATCAAAGGAAAATAGCTATGTTTTCATCTTTCAACATGTTGGAGCTTGCCGCGATCTAAAATCATAAGGTTTGTAACTGAGTTTCCTCTTGTTATTAGATTGGCTTGTATGTGTAGTAACTATTATGATAATCATATTAATGTTTAGAAATACTTGGGAACGTGAAAAAATTTACCACCTAGTTGTCTGTTGAATATGCCTTATACAGTCAACAGCAGGTTAACACATATTGTCAAATTTCCCCAATCAATTTTTAACCTTAACTTGTGAAATCTGTAAGTAAGTACAGTCAACGGCATGTCACGCTACCTCAAATCGTCAAGATGTCTAAATTTACTTTGAGCTTTACTACTAATACTAAGTTAAGGTTGACAATTGATTGAAGAAATTTGACAGTTTTAGGTACTCTGAAGTATCGTTCCTGTACATTAACTAAGATACAAGATCTAATATATATTATTACGGATCGGATGTAGAGGACCTATTACAAGATTAAAGCCTGGAACTCAACAGTAATATAATAAGCAGCATTGAAATGTAGCGTAGCGCACCTTTAGTGTTTCTTTGATTAAAATATAATGGGCCCTTTAGGAATTGGACACCCCTGGAGGGCAGTAGCAAACAGCTTTCTTCTGTAGGATATTCGGGGAATTAATTTTGTTATTCTTCGGAGATGGCCTGATGAAAAGGGATCAGCCATTCAAACATCGCATTGATGTTTGAATGCCATGGAACACTATAGAAAGAGAAGCCAAAAAACCGGCATGGTAAGGAACAGTAGGATTTAGGAATACCCCTTTTGGGAAAGCACTAGGAACACTAGCCAAAGAAACTAGTTATGAATGTTTTGTGAGATCTCGTTAGGACAGCGTTGTGATGAGAACAATGATACTGGACCCCTGTGCTGACTACACAGCATACACGTACATATGTCACGGCTTTAAATAGTAAAAATAAGGGATAGTTACGCACAGGGTTAGGCCGAGATCACTTCTTTACACCTGCTACTAACAATTTTTTATACTTCTTTCGCACGGTTTCAGGTACCTATTGGCCTTGATATTTTCAATACATTTCAATTTGACTAAGAAAAATCCAAATCATCGCCTTCTTTTTCTCCGTTCTATTCTGACTGAAGCGGAGAGCTAGTGGATGGGTGGTGGTAAATCCTAGTTAAATGAAAAAGCGAATAACAACGGTGAAAACTGGGTTTTTATTATAATATCTTACAAACAGAAAAGTGAAGCTACCTATCGAACCAAAAAGCCAATGTCACATCAATCAATCAATCTTAAAATAATAGACAAAAACCATAACTAATAAAAAAGGTACATTGTTTTATAAAAAGGTTAAATTTCCAAACGGCTCGGCAACACTGACATATAAATATTGTCATTCTCTTTCCACTGATACATTAACAAAATATTTATAACAGCGGTTAGAAATACCATCTTCAAGGGTTGATAAGAAGTTCTTAACTAGAGATATAGCTTTTTTTTGTGAAAGGGTATTAGTATTAGTTTTAGTATCGGTAACTTTGTTTCTATAGTAGCAGTTTCCAGACAGACTACGATCAAAGACTGGCGCTAATGGAGGAACATGAACCGTCTCCGCTTAGATCTATTCTTAGAGGATCCTTTATGGGTACACTTACAGAGCACTTATATATGTCGCTTTAAGCTGTGATGGATTAAGCAAGAACCAACGGCTTAAGTGGAAGTAAACATACTTCCGTCGAAGGCTTCCTTTAAATACAATCTCATGCTCATACAATGAAGATTCTTGCTTCCATCACCAACCGTTAATGTCCCCTCTGCTGGGGACATGGTTGGAAGAATATAGCAGGGAAATAGAATGGGCCATAACCTACCATGCTGGCCCAGTGTAGATTGGTAGGTATTAACGACTGTAAATGCAGTTTAGATACAGTAGGTATAGGAACAGAACAGAACTTTAAAGTTGATCTATCAAGTTTACCATGTTTGACGCGTAAACTCCCCAACCTAATACTATCTATCTCTCTGTCTTCTCATTCTTTCTTCTATCAGACACTCGGCAGATACTTTTTACTTTTCCACACAATCTATCCGTGTCATTCTAATATTAGTATATTAATCAGTTTTGTCTTACTCTAGATTACTGTCTCCACCTATAAATATCAGCTTTTTATTTTAACAACAACGTTTTATTTTATTGTCAAAGTTGACAATAAAATAAAATTAAAAAGACAAAAATTATCGTTTTTAGGCTATTTTTCCCGCACGTGCCTTATCTAGAAAAACATGTCCATGTGGTATTAAATAGATGCTGTGCAAAAATAGCTCAGATCATGTCCACCCACCTACCGTTCGTCAGAATGCCGTATAAATAGACACTTGGAGTAGGGATTCTCGACTTTCGACCTTATTGACACTCGACCTGACATGTCCAAGGTTATAGAGACATCCACATCAAAGCTACGCATAGAAGTGATAAGAACGTATCATTCGTCAATTCTCCAAACTGAAGCCGAAATTATCTTAATTCTCAAAGTCTCACTGCCGCACTCAGAGACATCAATTAACGTTAATGAGTTCTACATACATACATACATAATTCACGCATATATCCCCGAAGGGGTAGGCAGAGGTTATGTCAAAATATTATACGACAATCCATAACTATATAGTCGCTATTCTTGCCGGATATTAATCTTTTTTTTTTTAATTTTTTTTTGAAAAATACGAACACAGAAGATATGACATATCTTTCCGAGTCAGGGTTGTTTATATGTGTAGTAGATTTTTAAGATTTACCTATATTAAATCCCCTACGCCTTTCCTGCCTTCTCCTATGCACACAAACAAACACGTAGCTGTTTCAATTTTCAAATGGATTAAAGAAATCTAATCCTTTTTGGTCTTTTGATGCATAGTTTTCTTTTAATCGTTATTTCTCGGAGAGTCCACAATAATGCTGCAAGTTTTGATCAAAGCCTCCATGCTGCAATAAGTGCCTCTTGGAGTCGGAAAGTAATTTCTGGTCTGGTGCAAGCAACGCTATAAAATTATAAGGACTAGAGGAGTAATGACAAAGATTTTATTTGTGATCGTTTCGTTTTACTCGTTGTAATTGTACACTGGCTTGTGTGTGGGGCATTAATTACAAAATTGTATTAATTTAAAAAACACGCTATTGAAAGGTAAATATTTTGTAGCACTTCAATCGAGTCCGATATCGAACACTATGGTCCTCCGTGCTTTCTCCACGTGATTATGTCATGTTTTATTGATAATTCAATAACAAAATCTGTGTATATTTCAATAACGTATTATCCATTTCTATCATTCGCCTTCCAGAAAATCTGTCTCTTAAATGGTAATCTACGTAGATAGCTCTTTTCCTTAAACCTTGTAGTTTTGTTTGAATAATTTGCCAATATACCATATCCTCCTGACACCTAAGCTTTTTCTTAAATCACAACTACGGCCGAATGCTAAAACTACAAAGCATTTAACTGTTTTTGTTGGAAAGGCCGAGACCTTGCTGCCGCTTGCCGCCATCGTTATGAAATCCTGGGCCCGCGCCGCAATAATGACAGCCACTAGGCATGAAACTTCTATCGAACTTCCAGGACAAACTCGCCATTGGTTAAATTTCATTGGCAAGCATTCACGTGACCAATACGTTTTGAGCGGGAGAACACAAACACTCCGGAATTGATGAATTGATGCTACATAAAGGACAGTCGTCCGTTGACTAAATAAGAAGTTCCAAAATATTCGGCCTTTAGAGGACAGTTTATTTAGCACTTTTAATAGCACGCCAGGTGTCAGGAGGTTATATACAAAAAAATATAATGATAAATAATGTCTTGCTTGCTAAAAGAAATCTAGGATAATTTATACAGACCGCAAAACGTTACGTAAGAACCTCTTTTTCTATAGGTCTGCCTATTGAAGAAGAGGTTTTTATCACTTATCGGGATGGCATCCGGAGACTTTTTAGCAATTAAGTAAAAACGTGACCTTAAAAAAGGAAAAATTCGCGGAATGTCATTAGGCAAGTTCCACCGTTCGCGAATACCAGATGAGACAGACGGAAGATACGAACGAATTAGCTTAAGAGTAGGCCTGTAAATGTACAAATTCACAAAAAAGTGGATCACGTAGATGTCGTTCCACCAAAACGACTCACAGCTGATCCGTGCTACACGTGCCGTACTAGAATTACTCGAAATCCTTTCATCTTTCTACTCATCTGCGTGAATCGTAACAGCTTTTGGGATTTACTGGGCACTCGTTTCCGTTTCCCGACAAATTACATATCAAAATATAACATTTGGCTTGTAATTTGCTGGAAATTCTTGATCAGTGTTTACGGATGGAGGTAACACCCACGTTTCTCTAATTATGTTAGGTCCCCTTTTGCCAGGTAGTATAAGTATGTTTA
Source organism: Cataclysta lemnata (assembly GCA_963931975.1). Classification (NCBI taxonomy): domain Eukaryota; kingdom Metazoa; phylum Arthropoda; class Insecta; order Lepidoptera; family Crambidae; genus Cataclysta; species Cataclysta lemnata. The sequence continues at coordinate 12,765,183 of OZ008353.1, read as the reverse complement.
TGTATATCAATTTAATATGTATTTTAATAATATTAGTAATATTTTATTTATCTAGCTAGTACATACATTAACCGTGTGGTGACGGCAGAGTAGAATACAATTGTCACCACCCCTAATCTCTCCCATGGGTGTCGTACAAGGCGACTAAGGATAAATCAGTGATGAGAGATGGGCAGCAGCGTTCCTCTTATACCACCTAGCAATGTACTGCGACACTTTTGTGCCCGATATATAGCAATAGGCTCGCCACCTTTTTTTAGGTCCCATACCTAACATAATTGGCGAAATGTGGGTGCTAGTTCACCTCTGCCTACCCCTTCGGGGATATAGGCGTGATTTATGTATGTATGTATGTATGTATACATACACTAATATCTAGTTTCGTTGCACTGTATAGCTTTGTTTTTACTTGCTTTTCACTGGTTAACTGGTAGAGAATGCTGTATAGCGTTAAGTTCGCCATTTGTATATATTATGCAATAAAGTTTAAATAAATAAACGCCCATTACTCATCACTGTCTTAACCCTTAGTTGCCTTTTTATATAAGGGTCTAAGCTGTTGGCCGACAGGCCTTTACAGCTAATACCGGGTTTTTGGAGAAGGAGAAAATAGTCAATCCTTACAGTGTATTTGTTGAAATAGATTTTTTTTTTTCAAATTCTCAAATTCTTTTGAAAACAACAAATAACGTACCTAATGCACCAAATCTTTAAGTACATAATAGTTTTGATTCTCCTGTAAGAGTTAAAACCTTGACGTAATATCACCCCGGGCAAAACGACCTTCTGTTTTTATTTTTTGTCAAAATCTGCATAACTAAGAAAAAACATTGCCAAAAGTAATCCAAAAAATTTTCATTCGTAAGCGAAAATTGTCAAACCTCATAGCAGAAATCTAAAATTTGTCATTCGTAGAATTCGTAGAAAGTTAAAGTCCAATATGTGGATCACTGAACCCAGATATTTTGCAAAGTGCTTTATTGCCGAAAGTTTGATATTAAATCGATTGTACAGGAACTCGAATATCAAATATGCATACCATTCTCATTTTCTCGGCACTCGGTAGAAAAGTTGAACTGTGACATGAAGCGGAAAGTTGTCTAGATTCCACATACATACATATTTCACGCCTATATCCCCGAAGGGGTAGGCAGAGGTGAACTAGCACCCACGCTTCGCCAATTATGCTGGGTCCCATGTAATAGGTGGCGAGCCTATTGTCATTTATCGGGCACAAAAGTCGCAGTACTTTGCTAGGTGGTACGTATAAGAGGAACGCTGCTGCCCATTCCTCATCACTGATTTATCCATAGTCGCCTTGTACGACACCCACGGGAGAGATTTGGGATGGTGACAATTGTATTCTACTCTGCCGTCACCACACGGCATCTAGATTCTAGATCGTATATTTTGTTGCTTGGCATGATAAGTGTTGTTAACGCAGCACAAAGTGTTGCATCTCTCAGCTACGGTAATAGAAACATTACTGTGTCTCAGCTCCAAGCATGAATAAATTCTCTCGTCGGTCGACTGCGTACATTCAAGGACGGGTCTTTCCATAAAAAATAAGTTAGCATGTTACACTCACGCTTTTGCAGTCTTTTTACGATGTTGAAAAATGAAACACGAAAAACCACCACATAGAAAAAGAGTGCTTTCCTATCTTTTCCTGAGAGTTAACTAAATATTATGTCCTTATGGGGACTCGAACCCGCGCTCCGATCTTCCGCAATCCGGGCGACTGCCTAAACCTCTCGGCCAATCAGGACGTTTTTTAATAATGTCTAATATCTTTTTCTTTGTAATAAAATTTATATGATACTAGTTATTCTGAAAAATTCAAAGCCTATTCTGTTAATCTCTGTTGAAAAAAAACTTAATTATGGAGGCAGACGCGTGGTATACTAGTAAAAAGCCAAGTTTTTTTGGGTATGCATCAGACCGACATTTTTACTAGAGACATTGTTGGAACTGCGTCGAGTTGTTAAGATTAATTACGAGTCGGAAACAAAGCGCCGAAATTAGATGGTTGATAAAGAGATCTAAATTAAACAAAATCCAGTAAAATGAGAATCTATCTCCAGGGGGCCTAGACAAAGTAACATACAGACAAAGATAACGAAGTTCGATAAAGCAAAATGTATGGGATTTGACGTAAGTCGTCGTGAAATCACGTGACCAAAATCGTCTTCGTAAGTTCCTAGTTATGTTGGTAGCGCAAGCTAAGTCGTTGTAGATACCAAAGTAATATGGCCGATCGTGACGAACCTCGACATGTTATCGTTATAAAACGATTGCCACTTGGCTACGGGCCCAGGAACAATACAACACAAAAGTTATACACACTTACATATCACATTACTCACGCCTATTTATATCCCTGAAAGGGTTGATCGAGGTGAATTAATACCTATGTTTCGTCAATTAGGTAGATTGTATTGCCATATATTATCGGACACGTAAATCGCAGTATATTGCTACAAGCGCAGTTATAATGGGAATGCTGCTGCCAACTACTCAGCCCTTATCCTTGATCGACACCCGCGGGAGAGATTGGCGGTAGTATCTTCTGCTCGGCCGTCACAACCACATGACTAAATAAACGTAACAGAGTGACAGCTGTATGAGCGTAAACCGGTTTTTTCCAGTCTCGCCTAGCGGCCAGTAGACAAGCTGTCACTCTGTTCCGTTTATTTTTTTTTATTTATGTTAGACAGGGAAGCTCTTGCCCTTCATCTCACCTGATGGTAAGTACTATATTTACTCATGTGGTCAGTCACAACAGGGCAAAACTTTATGTTTTTTTTATGTTATTATTTTTTTCTTTATGTTGGACAGGGAAGCTTCCCCTTCATCTCACCTGATGGTAAGTGACGATCAGGCCTGAAGATGGAGTCGAGCTTCACCTGGAACCCTCAACCACAGAGGGGCTGGCTATCTTATCACACATTGTCGGAACACAATAATGCTGTTAACATTGTGATTATGGCAACAGAATAAGATAAGATGGTGGTAGCTAGCCAGCCCGGCTAGCATGACCACCGAAACACGATATGATAGAGCCATTTATCGATTTCAACTATCAAAAAACATTGCATTTTTTACTTTTGAAAGGGATAAATGGCTATATCTTTATAATAAAACCATATAGACTTTATGATATAGTCGTTTATCGCTTTTGCCTGTCAAAAATCCAATGATTTTCTACAGTTCAAAACGATAAATGACTATATCATATCGTGTTTCGGTGGACATGCTAGCCGGGCAGGCGGACTTCAAAGAAGTCCTACCACCAACCAAAGCGAGCACAAATTTGTACCCCCGTTGGGGATCGAACCCGGGACCTCTGGATCTTCATTCCGGTGGTTGAACCACTGGACCACGGAGGCAGTTACGTGATAAGTTTGTTCCAGATGACGGACAGCCGCGCGTCGCGGCCGAATGCGAACGCGAAGCTGCACGAAGCCGTCCTTAACAACGACGCGGCCAAGGTGCGCCAGGTGCTGCACCTCTCGCCGGACGTCAACTGCAGGAACAATGTAAGTGCAGATAATTTTGATTTATTCCACTGTAGTGAAAAATCTGCAAGGCGATTGATGGGCAATAGATTCCTTTGCGATGGATTGATTGAAGATAATGTTGAAACGTGGCACTGAATAACAATAATTTTAGTTTACAATTAAGTATATAACAAAAAGTCTGTTTCATAAACGTGAGAACCTTTTATTGGCTTTATGTATTTAAACAATTTTATTTACTATTGTATCTTAGCTGTTGGTTTTCCAACATTGAATAAATAAATGAATAACAAACACCACCCCTCCGAGCCAATGGCTCTCTGAGGCTTTTTAGGATTTTTAGCGAAATTGAGTTATATACATATTTGAAATCAGGAAAACAAGCTCTATAACTTTCCCATAGAGCCCATTTTTAATATACTGAATATTCAAATTTTTACATCACTACCTAGCTCAGCTCCGGTCATATACAAATGTACTAAGAAAAAAAACTTGTGCGTTTTTCTCAGAAGTTGTAAAAACAGTTATTTTTATATTACAGTGGACCCGCAGTAATCCGATAAACGTTTTGCAGGGCGATGTCTGATTATCGAATTCGAGTCCGGAAGTTTTTCCAAACGAATACCTTGTAATCCGACAATTACAGAACCAATGATACGATTTTATATGTTATACTCTGAAGTACAATTTAAGTAAATTAAACAACACAATACGTAAGCTCTCACGTTTTATTATAAAATTATCGTCATTATTGCTATAGAAATTACAAAAAAATACTAAAAAAATCAAAAATTATGAATAAAAATCATAATATGAATGTCGGATTACAAGGGGTGCCGTATTAGACAGGGGCCCCGATTACCGGGGGTCCACTGTATTTCAAAAAAATGTTTGTCGGAAAATTTTTAGAACAGTTTCAATATTTCAATTCCAATAGCAGCACAATAAATCGTCTAACAAGCCTCCCCCAACGATAAATAGCAATGTATAAGGTAGGTATTGAGCTACGTTCTAGAAACTTTTCCTTCCGGCTCGTCTTGTTTCAAATTAAGTAGAGTTAATTTAAAACTGTCACACGAGTTTAAATAATGGGCGGTTGACGACGCTTCGAGGGCGAAGCTAGGCAGCCTCAGACAATTATTACCTACCCTTAGATAAAATTGGAAATGAAGTGAAATTTAATTACTCTTGAACGGTTGAACGGAAACAACATTGGAATTGATTATAAGTGTAATTGAGATGATTGATTAAAAATGGGAACAGCACATGTATGAGGAATCTGAGTGTTGATCTGTTTATGGTTTTATTTTTATATTTTATTTTTGTGCACCGTTTTATGTTCTGTTCTACTTAATTTGCATGCTTCTATTTTATACAAACAAAATCTTCCATATATCTTTTCATAGATATCAGCTTTCTCATATGCCTTCACCACAAAATCCTAGATTCTTCAACAAAAAGCCACATTGACTCTACTATAATCATTAAAGAATCATAATTATTAGGTGTACTATAACCACAGTTAACATGGATGAATGCTTAAAATAGGCACAAAATAATACAAAAATATTGTGAACAAGTGTTCGGCAAGTTAATTAGTGTCTTGGGTGGCCGAGTGGTCAGGCACCTGCCCGGATAGCAGCGGACGCGGGTTCGATTCCCGCCTCAAGATCATAATTTTTCGAAATTCTTTTTCTAACCACCAAAATTCTTTGTATTCATTTTTCTAACATTTATAAAATGTTAAAATAAAAATCGAATAACAAGTGTTCTATCATAATACTCGGATTGTACTACCATGAAATATAATTCCTTAGAAATACTATCCGATTTCAATCTGAGTTTCAAAATCCAACCAGTTCCATCATGGCCTAACAAAACTTTACGAATGAATAAAAATTACAATCTTAAGTGGGTACCTAATCTACATAATTATATATGCACTATATACACTTTGCTTCTATTAATACATTTTTTGCAGTACGGGCGGCCGCCAATCCACTTTGCCGCAAGCAAGGGAAATCTGGAAATTATGACGGCGCTGATCGAAGCTGATTGTGACATTGAAGCGACAGACATGGTAAGTGCTGTTCAGGTTACCGGAAGGTATGAATTGACCATTGACTCAAAATTAGTTTCAACTCCTAGTTTGGTTAGGTTCTCTCCAAGCATCAATTCATTCGCACGACGTAGGTACGTAGTGTACGTACTGAGATGAGGATCACCAAAAATTATAGTAATCCTTATTAAGTGTTACTATAAATTCTTCTTATTGAGTAACGTTTTAACATGCTTGTGGAGGAAAATGGATTAGGTATTGAATTAAGAACTAGTTTGAGTGTGGTATGTAATCTTCGAGTCTGGGGATCAAAAAGGAAAAAGAATACGTACGTAAATCGGCTCCATCTAGATCTGTTTCTGCCGCAGTCTTTGACACGATGTTTGGCCATATCCTAACGTGTTCACGGTAACAACGAAAATAATTGGCTTTTTACGCTTTTAATATTTAAGTTTTGAATTCTAGAAGAAGCAAGTGGGTTGTTCTCAAGTCCTATAAGAACTCTGGAAAGCAATAAAGTAACATTACTAACTGGAAAGGGTAAGCAAACACACACACCGTTGAGTTTGCTCTGAATTCGAAATGAAGTCTAGCGACGCATTTTATTGTTGTTTGGATTGTTCAGAGGCAACAAACGAAGTTTATTATTAATAACGTCATAATTTGTACCATATTCAACAACAATAATATGAATCCATTAAATAAACTGTATTGAAGCGGCTTTAAGCAATACATCTATAATAATATAAGTATCTACTTTCCTGTACGGGAAATTCTGACTTCGCTGGCAATTCGGCCTTATTGAACGGTGACCATAAATTGGACATTATTGAGAGCTGCTGTTCTAACCCAACCTCACATATAATATCTTTACCCATAATGTCAATCTATAATTCATTTTCTAGTCTAGGTTCAAATAATAGAGCAATGGTTATTTTAACTTAACAGTATTTAAATTGTTAAGTTAAAATAATGCGTTGTGCCGTGTGGTGACGGCAGAGTAGAATACAATTGTCACCACCCCAAATCTCTCCCGTGGATGTCGTACAAGGGGACTAAGGATAAATCAGAGATGAGGAATGGGCAGCAGCGTTCCTCTTATACCACCTGGCAATGGTACTGCGACTTTTGTGCCCTACAAATGGCAATAGGCTCGCCACCTATTACAAGGGACCTAACATAATTTGCGAAACGTGGGTGCTAGTTCACCTCTGCCTACCCCTACGGTGATATAGGAGTGATGTATGTATGTATGTATGTAGTATTTAAATTAAGCAGAACAGACAGTTTTAGCTCCGACAGTATTCAATGCAATGAAATTGCAACGACGTTACACTGTGAATGGAACATTCATTACTAGTTATTGAAGGGATTGAATGCTATTGGATTCCGGGAGCCGTAATGTTTACACGTCTTATTTGAAATCAGATTAAATCCAAATTGATAAGGATTAGCTGTAGCATGGCAACGAACTCTTAACAAACCATTTTTCAACAGTATTAATCATGACAACAGCATGACTAAGCACAACTACATACAAAAATTACGCCTATATAACCGAAGGGGTAGACAGAGGTGAATTAACACAGACTTAGGGCGCACCGACATAGGTGCCGAGCCTATTAATTTTCTAGGCTCGGTCTGCTATTGGGTAAAGCAATGTATAAAAAGTCGGTCGTTGGATGGGCGTACAAAATTATGTTATCTCTGGTGTCCTCCGTGCTTCAGAATCAGAAGGCACGTAAATCCGCTGGTCCCTGCTTCAACTGCAATGGTAATCTGCACTAGGCCAGCACCCACCATGGGTTAGAGCTATGTATAAAATTGATCCATTTTAACTGTGTATAATATTGATCCATCCATAGAGAACGGGTCTTCACATTAAAGTGACGATGATGTTGAAAGGATTGACATTTCCTTTAAATCAATCATAAAATTAAAACTTTTCTTTTCTATAATAAAAATTGTTTCAACTAGCCTATAGTATTCGCCTACAAGTACCAGGCGGGTATAACATACCTGGAGTATGTTTAAATTCTGTGTCGTTGCAGCTGCTTGACCAACGTATCGTTCATCTCAAGGCCGCTCTCGCTGCCCGGAGTCATAAATCAACAATCCTTTACGTTTCATACTGGTCAAGGTTGAAGTAACAAAAAGCCTATAATTTCAAACTTTTATTATTTTTATATCGACTTTAGCAGACTGTTTTAATACGTCCACCTTACAACAATTTTTACTAAAATTAAAGTAAATCTGAACAAGCAACTTGAAATAATTTATTTGAGATTCACGGGCCTAATATTACGGGAACGTGACCTAAAGCGGATTTACTGCCTAAAATGGGCACAATCGTGATACACAACATGTAACAGAAATAACGGACACTCTGAATAGTACCCAAGATAACAAAGTAAATACAAGTCATCCCCCATATAAATTGTTCGGTCAATAAAGCAAAATTTTAATTCGAAAATTATAAAAACAATTTTGAATTTTTGATATCTGTTCATTACACAGCTTGCGAGTACGCTCAAGGCTTATCCCGACACGCCTCCAACATAGCTCTGTTTGCCGCCAAAAGACCCTCCCGGTCATTGGCGAATTTCATTAGGCGCGTGATTGTTTCCCTCAAAGCCGAGCGCGAACACACTAAAATTAGCACTATCACAATCACAAATTGCCCATATACATATAACTGCTTTTTGCCGCACTCACTGCTTTTAAGGATAAGTCGACTCGTCGTTGGAAAATATCACCATAGTTTTTTTAAGACTGTTATCATAAGTAGAATTCAGTGCACGTTTCATTACTCATGTGTTCAGGGTCTGCGTTGTTTCTATTACATGTCCAGCCCAGTCTGTCTTAATTTCTGATTCCTTTAATATGAAAGTTCCCTAGGTTCCAGAAAAAAGAAAATGCGACAGTCAGTTAGAAAAGATGTTTTCACTTCTCACGCTCTGAGAGTGCTCATTTGTGCAGGATATAGGCTGCACAAAATCGAATTTTGTGCTCTAGAGCATTAACGTATCTACTCATAAATGTGTCTATATTAAGGCAAAGAAAATGAGCCATGCAGACAAACACGGTAAGAAATTCAGAGATAGAATTTGTTATTTTATAATATTTACTTAAATTTATTTGCCCAAAGTATTTATTTTTTAACACATAATAGATATTAAAATTTAAATTCAAGTACGGTAGGTTATTTAGTTAATATGAGAAAATTATTATTAAAAAATAATTTAATTCTAGGCTGTATAGGTCTGACTGGTGAATTGCCGCGAGGCAGATCCCAGACTTTCCCCGCTTAAAGGGCTAGGAGGAACACCGGAGTGGTTTAGTGGGTATTGCTGATGCTTTGTGCGCTGAGCGAGTCCCACACACGCCAGTCGCCTAGCTAACGGCTGGTATGGTGCGTAAAAGCATTCCACTCCGACAAAAAAAAAAAAAAAAAAAGGCTGTATAGGTCTGCAGCCCAAGCCTAATTAATATCAATGGGAAAAACATTTTCCTTCAATATTCAAAACTGTACTAATTTTAGTTTGAATTTTAAGAAATGCTATATTAAATTACTGTTTTATTTCCTCGCAATCGAAGTGAAAAGCAGAGTTTCTAACTCGTCCACAAAACCATTTTCATCCTCGACATTTCATTACTATGCTGAAAGTCTCGGACAAAAATGATTCGTTTTGTGCACTTGATGGAAAATCTACTATTAAAATCATCATCAACTAATATCAATATGATCCAAATAATACTCAATCCTTATCTACAAGTACCAAGATGGTATAATGCAGAAAGAGCTTTCTTTTGTTATTGCCCTCAGTTCGGTATGCGGCCGCTGCTGATGGCGGCGTGGCATCGACATGTCGAGGCCGCCCGGCTTCTGGTCGACGCGGGAGCCTGCATCCGTGCTACTAATAAGGTATGTTGCCCTGTTACTGTACTTACCGTCTTATTACAAATACAGTAATTTCATACCGCCGCGCAAGTGTAGTGCCGACAAAGCAGAATACAATTTTCACCACCCCCATCTCTCCCGTTGGTGTCGTACAAGGCGACTAAGCGGTAATGGGGAGCAGCGTTCCTCTTATGCCACACAGGCCTTCTTGTGCCGGGACGTGCCAGGAGTGGGGACATTAATGGGCTGGTGATGATGATGATGATAATTACAACTTACCAATATATCTTTCAGTGAATATATTAACTATATTATTAGTGAATATATTAATAAATTATACAAATAAAACAGAAGAATGAATTATTTATGAATGTTTAAAATTAGACACGCAGCTACAAACATTTTTCTCAAAGCCATTAATTAACAAAACCCACGTTAATAAGTAAATGAAAATTACAATTTAACTTGGCAGAGACTTGACAATTTAACTTTAACTTGCCTACGCATAATTCTAAACTAAAAATGGACATGCAGCCTTTTTAAATCACACAGTAGAAAAAAATATGGTCGTTACCAATAAAGAAATTATTGTCCTGATGCGGAAATGCAGAGGACGTGAGTTCGCGTCCTGTACAATGCTTCAACCACTTGGACGTTAATTATTATTAACTTGTAGAAAAAAATCTAACCTTTCTACTTCATGTTGTTAGCCAACGGGTAACCCTCTTGTTTCCTTTTCTTTGTATTTTCTAACATTTTTTGATGTTCAAATAAAAAAAAAATATTACTAAAAACCACATTGGTTTCTACATTGCGAGGGTCCGATAGGTTACGACATAAAGTGCCTTTAAAAGCTATCTCCTATCGGCGCATCAGCGTCTCCTCTTCCATTCATATCGGTCAGACGTCAGCTAGCCATTTTAAGCGACTAATTTAACACACTTAGCTTGGGTGAGTCGGAGATATCACGTTCTACGTTAGTTTTTTGAAGGTTAAGAGAAACACTCGAATGAATACACAATATTTTATAGATAAATACTTTAATTTAGATGTTTAGCTAACTAGCACAGTATTGCATTATATATATACATAGGTACCTAATAGAAGAAAACCGAATGACACTGTGATATTTCTTAAATGATTACATACATACATAAATCACGCCTATATCCCCGAAGGGGTAGACAGAGGTGAACTAGCCCCCATGTTTCGCCAATTATGTTAGGTCCCATGTAATAGGGGGCGAGCCTATTGCCTTAAATGATTGGTCTGCGCAAATTGCTGGCTCTAGTCTCATCGAAGTAATCTAGTAGGCAGGCAACACCCCATGCGAAGTTCCAAACAAATAGAGATAGACCTTCTCGCACATTGATTATTCATCGACGGCTGCGTACGCTGAAACAATCTCATATGCACCTACCTAATATCAAATAGACATATATAAGTTTAGTACCTATATCCGCCACCGAAACAAGCAGCATAGTTTAGTTCCATTGTTCACAATTTGACCAGGCTCATCATAACATGGCCAATCTGAGCACGAAATTGAGAGCCACATTCCACGAACCACGAATCTATTTTCATCAACCGGGCACGTATTAATGGTAATAATTTGTTTTCAGGTACCTTCTAATTAAAAAAACCTTCTAAAACGGCAGAACAGAATACAATTGTCACCACCCTAATCTCTCCCGTGGGTGTCGTAAAAGGCGACTAAGGGTTAAGACAGCTACCTGTGTGTAATGGGCAGCAACATTCCTGTTACCACTTAGCAATATACTGTGATTTACGTGCCCTATACCTAATCAATAGGCTAATAATCTATAGGCTTTAGACAAGAACGGTATTGCCCATTCCTATTACTGGTTGGATGCAAGGCACCTTTAGTTGCCTTGTATCTGAGGAAGATTGGTGGTGGTGACAATTTCTATGTAACATCGTCACCAGCCCTTGATTGTCCTTATGGCTATGGCGCAGGCCTTTTCTATGGGTTTAAAGGGAGAATGGGCCTTAACACATTATGTTGGCCCAGTTCTGATTGGTGGCTATATTAACGACTGCTGATGCAGCCTGGTTGAGGAACTCAACATGATATATTTTGGTCACCCATCCAATGACCGGTCTTGGCGAACAGTACTTAGTTTGCGCAATCACCAAGGCCAAGCGCGCTAAGACACTGCTCTATCGAGCTCCTGACATTGTACGTGTTACATCATAATCTTGTTACTTCTAGAAACACAACGACATACTCCAGTGCGCGTGCATCCGTGGATCTCTGGAGGTGGCCGAGTATGCCATCTCGCTGGGAGCCAACGTCCACGATTGTGACGACACGGGCAACAGGCCGCTGGCGCTCGCCTCGCGGACCGGCAAGGCCGACTTGGTTCGCCTGCTCTTCGACAGCGGCGCCGACGTCAACGCTCGGAATAAGGTACGTTTTACATAGGCCGCGGAGTTATTATGTAAGCCTCTTTCAATCGCTTTCGTCTACCTGATGTCACTTTCACTCATTGAGAATAATCGCAAAGTGTGAGAGTGCCAGGTAGACGAAAGCGATTGAAAGAGGCTTACATAATCGGGGTTCTGGAAGCACCATTACCAAAAGTACGATGACGGTCACAAACGTACTAGAAAGGGGGCAATCTATTCGAACGGATAGAATACAAATGTAGAGTTTTGACAGCTTATCACTACATTTGACTCTATGGTGGCCATGTGGTTTTCTCTGTAATAAGTAGGTATGTCAGATTCAAATGTATGAATAATGTAGTATTCTGTTCATTCGAATTTATTATTATTATATTGTCTAGAGTTCATCATCTAGTTATCTGTTAGCACTTGTTCGCTATTTACAGTTATTGTTAGCGACTATCCAATATTAAATAATTGTTGGCGGTGAAACACGATCTAACTCTAGTGCAGGAAATCTGTTACATTACAGAAGATTAATAACAGCATTACATTGGTAGAGCAGCCAATAACCGATTGGTCTGCTAATGACCTTTGTTTCTAGTTTATAGGATCAGTTGAGCGTGTACAGCGGCAAATTTGTTGAGGAAAATGTCGTACCTATTATTGATAGGATTACCGATAATAAGGTACGAGAATTGTGTATGTTTGTATGTAATTTGCGAATATTAATATTATGTAACCAAGGTTGAAAATTGATTGCAGAAACCTGATAGTTTGTTATAACCTAATGGATAGAACAGTCGCTGGGTTGGAATTAAAGTATTATACCTAAAATAAAAAAATAAAAAAAGTAAAATTTAAGTAAAATTGTGCCAATGGTCTTAGCTTTTATTTTAATGGACATGACGACAAAATAGCCATTATGCTGGAGAGAAAATGCTTACATAAGCAGGAGAATTTATTCCTGTGGAAGCTTTGCTGTTATTACTTCCAGAATTAGAATAACTTTAGCGATTTACCTAATGGGTATTTTGAATTTGTAACATTATAAGGCACCTACAACAATTTAGTAAATGAATTTACTAAGTGACAAGTTAATCTTGCTAAATCTGTCTAACAGGGTTTATCTTTTGATTCTAATATTTACATAGGTAATGTCGGATTTCAATTCCTTTCATGCTGGCCCGGGGGAGAGAACATAACGTAGAATATTAATACAAAGGGAGTGGATGGCTTTGTGATGTCTGAGTTGCCCTATTTTCCTATATGAATAAAACAGAAAATATGGGAAAGGAAAGGAGGATGATAACGAATTTCATATGAAGTTGAAATATCAATAAAATGGTAATTGGAATTTATTTTTGTCACCACCCCAAATCTCTCCCGTGGGTGTCGTACAAGGCGACTACGGATAAATCAATGATGAAGAATGGGCAGCAGTATTCCTCTTACACCACCTACCAATAGCAATGCACTGCGACTTTTGTGCCTGATAAATGGCAATAGGCTCACCCCCTACTACATGGGACCTAACATAATTGGCGAAACGTGGTTGTTAATTCACCTCTGTCTACCCCATCGAGGAAGTAGGTGTGATTTATGTATGTAATATTTGGTGCTACCTATATCTTAGCAGATTGTTATTATTAATACTTCTTATTCTCCCTGTCCTATTCCCAGTCTATCTGGGGTCGGCGCAGTATGTTTCTTCTTCCATTCATATCGGTCGGACATCATCAAGCCATCCACTCCCTTTTGATTCATATCATCCATCACACCGTAAAGGTGCTACTGAACAATGAATGCATAGAAAAGAGACAGAACGGACCATGTCGAGAGATCGATGAACGGAGAGAGTGATTGGAATGACAACATTCCAATCCACACTGCTAAAAGTTTTGGCAGTTTTGACAGCTGGCCGCCTGCCTGACACCAACCCTCTTTGGGTATGCTGTTGTTGGTGGTTTGCCCTCCACCATTCGGGTGCCCAAGGTGCTTATAGAGGGCAGTCTCCCTTAGTCGACTTTGACGACACCCATGGGATGAGTCGGGGCTGGCCTATTCTACGTTATTTTTTCGCTCCCAGGCCAGCATAGAAGACGTTGTTAGGTTGTTATGAATACTATAAGTTTTTAGATAGAGCATCGCGACGTCCAAACCAGGTCGTGAGGAAATTGGGAAATAAATCGAATTGGGAGATCGGATCGTATCAGTCCGCAAATTCGATTCAGCCAGAGTGAGCCTTATGCCTGGCAACATTTAGATGTCTCCGTCGTCCCTGGTAATGTAGATAGATCATGTTTCAGTATACAATACTTTTGTAGATAATAGGCAAACACTTAATTTCATCTACCTAACATGAGTGTTGAGTATTTATTCAATATGTCTCAATAATGCGATCTCACCTATAAATAAATTAATAAACAATTTAAAGAAATCAAAGTAAACGTAGCAATATTACGTAAATAATAAGTAACGTCAACAGCATCATTTAGGCCACAGTTTATCAGTGCCGATTGGTGGTTGGCCGCTGATATTGAATGGCCTTTCAAGGCCCTGAGGAATAAAGCACAAGTTAATTGTACCAGATATTGTTAAATAAATTAAAAAATAAATTTAAAAATTTAATACATTTAATTTAATACATTTGACCAAGGCGGTCAACGCCTTGGTCGAATGCTCAGATTGCTGGGTATTGGCCAAGAGGTCCCGGATTCGAATCCTGGTAGGGGCAAACTTTGGGATGACCACAATTTTGTTTCCAAGTCATATGTTTATGAGTATATTTTCAACATTTATATACATAATTATATTAAAAATATGTCCGTCATCTAGTACCCATAACACAAGTGCTTAGGCTACTTACTTTGGGCTAGATGATAGGTGTGAGTGTAAAAAATATTTATTTATATATTTATTTACCTGGGACTACGGGGACCTCGGGCTTAGTTTAATAATCAATTAAAACCATTTCTTATTGATCCCCCTTGAAAATCCGTGTAAAATCTTTAGCGCGATTAAATTGCACTCTGTGCCATCTAGTGACAAGCTTGCGATCAAACTGAATTTACATTACGTTCAGTTGGTGCAACATTGACGTAATTAGTAAAATTTTGTGTTTTTACAAGAGTATGGAATGAACATGATATGAATTTTCCTTTTTAAATTAATATTATCATCTCTGTTTAACAAAAAATGTAAATGCGTCACTGTTGCACCAAATGAGCGCGAAGTAACTTTTTTTTAGTGTCTCTAACAGTGACCTCGATCAATGCAGTCGCTTAAGCAATAAGAATTCCCAAAACCTGTCGAATGTTTCTCGAAGATGGGGCGTTCCGCTTTGCACATGGCCGGCGAGTGTGGTCATGCGACCGTGGCTGTGCTGCTGATACAGCGCGGGGCGTGCAGGGAGATCCCCGACGAGGCTGGATTGAAGCCGCTGCATATGGCCGCCGTGCAGGGCCACACGGAGACGGTCAGGGCACTGCTCGAAGCGGACTGCCGGCCAGACAACCCCGACAAGGTGAGGAAGGCTATTCTTACTAGAACTTCCATTCTGGTTTATTACATACATACATACATACATAAATCAATTCATAAATCAAAATAAGCCTATATCCCCGAAGGGGTAGGCAGAGGTGAACTAGCACCCGCGTTTCGCCAATTATGTTAGGTCCCATGTAATAGGTGGCGAGCCTATTGCCATTTATCGGGCACAGAAGTCGCAGTAGGTACATTGCTAGGTGGTATAAGAGGAACGCTGCTGCCCATTCCCCATCACTAATTTATCCTTAGTCGCCTTGTACGACACCCACGGGAGAGATTTGGGGTGGTGACAATTGTATTCTACTCTGCCGTCACCACACGGCATGGTTTATGTTCTGGTTTATTCCTTATCATTACACCCTCTGCTCGGCCACCAAACCCGCCGTGTGATGACGGCAGAGCAGAATACAATTTTCACCACTTATACTGCCTAGCAATGTACTATGTATTACATTGTATGGTACATAGCTTATTTGGCGAAAAGTGAGTGCTTAATTCACCTCTCCCTATCCTTTCGGGTTAGGATTTAAGTTTGTATAGGCGTGATTTAAGATTGTATTGGTGTGATTTAAGTTTGTATGATTAGTATGATTGATGACGATTCAATTCTAAGCATAGAATTGAAACGTGTTGTTACACATAGAATTAAAACTTTGAATATCGGAAATCCATTCTACGCCCAAGGCCAAATATGGAAAACAGCAGAGTGCTTGAGTCCATTTAATATCAGCTTTGGAACTGCAAGTTCACCTGAACAATTATTCTTCGAGACATAATCATTCTGCAACGTATTCTGTCAAAATTTCAGAACTGCGTCTACTACTAATTGAAGTTTGAATTAATCTCACCAGTCCAACCCACCTCACTATTAAATCCTACACTATACTGACACATATTTCCAACATTTATAACCTAAAATGTAATTGGAAATTGTATAATTACCTATATATATGTATGTACTCTATGTATATTATCGTAAGTAAATATTATTTTAATTTGTTATTTGAACAGTTTATTAAATGTTGAACAAAAGAATACATTAGCAATTGAATCTGCGTCTTTTTTTAAAACAACAATGCGTTGTGCTGGTCTTTAATCCATTTGAAGTTACCATTTGGAAACAGTTTAACAATTCTTGAATTTGCAAACATATTTTTCGCTAACTGTACTTTTAATTTTTTTTTTGCGGGCCCGATGATCATAATTAAAATGAAAGGTGGCCTTGTGGCCCGCAGTCCCGGATCGATAGAACCGGATTCGAGTCCCACATCAGGACACATTTTTTGTAATCTATTTTTACATTATCTTATTTGTTACTTTTTTAGGGTAATCTATTATTAGATTGCAAAATTCATTAAGGTTAAATTCATTACTCACTACTTCATTACTTACTTCATATTGAGATTGTATCTAGTAATAAACATTAATACAATCCAGTAATAAAATGTTATTGTTTTTTAGGGACGCTTTTCATTAAGCGTAGATGTAGGTATACATAGGTAGGCAGAGGTTTATTAAAACCCACGTAAAAGTCGATAACGCTCAGATAATTATAAACTCTAAGGCGATGGCAGAAAGGTGCACAATTGGTTGCAGCACGGCGTGACGGCGCTGCAGTACGCCTGCTCCCTGGGGTTCCGAGGTATCGTGGAACATCTATTGATGTTTGGCGCCAGCGTGCATCGTCGAAACGACGTACGTATTTCCTAACCAGTCATATAAATAGCATTAAAAAAGGTCTTACAGAGTCTCATATCTTGATAATGTAACTAACCCCCGAATACTGACACGCTACTCTAAGTTTGAGTCCTGCTTAACATTTAAGTATTGTCAGAATTGACGTTTTTCCATACAAATTCTGACAGGTATTGTCCACTATTCGATTTTTAATTAATTTAATTTTAATTATTAATTTCAACATTATTTAAATGTTAGAAGAATTCGGGTTCGATTCCCGCATCAAGACCTTATTTTTCGAACTTTTTCTAACCACCAAAATCTTTGTAGGTATTGTCCACTCAACTTTTTAGGCAGTGCTCGAAATTTGAGTAGCGTTTCAGTATTCGGGGGGATTCCTATCAAAATTTGTATGGAAAAACGTCAATTTTGACAATTACCTACTTAAGTACCTACTGAAATGTTATGCAGGACTGACGGACTGTCAGTAGCGTTTTAGTATTCGGGGGCAAATAGGCGTGGTTTGTGTATGTATGTATGTACTTCCTAGGTGGGGACAAATGCGTTACACGCTGCTCGCACGTCGGAATGTCCCGACATCGAGGAATTGCTGTTGGAGTATGGAGCTGAACCTTCAATCATGGAGCAGGTGAGTTATTTATTATAGGAATTAATAATTGTCAACCCAAATTAATAATAAAAAACAACAACAATTTCTTTGTAATAAAAAACAGCTTAATAGAAAATGCAAAAATCATTTGAAGGGGACACCCGGGTTTGAACCGGGGACCTCTCGATCTGCAGTCGAATGCTCTACCACTGAGCTATATCCCCACGTATTACTCATGTTGAAATTAATGATTCGACTATCAGTTTTTATATTGCGTTATATTTAGTTATATAGTTACAGTATTGGTCATGTTTATTGTAATGTTAATAACATTCATATAACACCTACTAATTGTGACTCATTTGAAAGCAAAGATAATATACAACCATCAGAAGCGCGGGCTCGGAAATTCATATTGAAGCAAGTGTGTATTTTAGTATTTTGGTTTATTATTTTTTGCCAACAAACAAATGAACCGCACATATCTCCGAAGGAGTAGGCAGAGGTGAATTAACACCCACGTTTCACCCATTATGTTAGTTCCCATTTAATCATTGAGTTCTAGTAATAGTAGTTCAATGCATGTAATAGCTTATTTGCATTGCGAGCCTATTGCTATTGCTGTCCGATAGGCACGAAAATCACAGTATATTGCAAGTGGTAAAAGCAGAACCACAGTATATTGCAAGTGGTAAAAGCAGAACCACAGTATATTGCAAGTGGTAAAAGCAGAACCACAGTATATTGCAAGTGGTAAAAGCAGAACCACAGTATATTGCAAGTGGTAAAAGCAGAACCACAGTATATTGCAAGTGGTAAAAGCAGAACCACAGTATATTGCAAGTGGTAAAAGCAGAACCACAGTATATTGCAAGTGGTAAAAGCAGAACCACAGTATATTGCAAGTGGTAAAAGCAGAACGTTGCTGCCCATTCCTCATCACTGTTTTAACCCTTAGTCGCCTTGTACGACACCCGCGGGAGAGATTTGCTATGGTGACACAATTGTCACCGCCCCAAATATCTAATTAGTTGCAATTAATTAACAACTAATTAGTTGCAACTAATAAATTAACTCAGTATAGTGAATAAACTGACGACAAAAAACAACATCCAAATTCAGTTATTATAAAGTCTAATCTTCTTATCCCTGCCATGTTCCTAGTCTATCTAGGGTCGGCGCAGTTTGTTCCCTCTTCTATTTATATCGGTCAGACGTCATCAAGCCATCCACTCCCTTTTGATTTATATCATCCATCACACCGGAAAGGTGCTAGTGGTTAATGAATGTATAGAAAAGAGACGGAACAGATCATGTCGAGAGACTGAAGAACGGGGAGACTGATTGGGCTGACAATAAGCCAATCCATACTGCTCAAGGTTTTGGCTTAGGTTTTACAGGCGGCCGCCTGCCTGACACCAACCCTCTTTGGGTACCTACGCTGTTGTTGATGGTTTGCCCTCCATCGTTCGGGTGCCCTGAGGTGCTTATTACACAGGGCAATAACTGGCACCTACATTATTTTTTCGCTCTTAGGCCATCATGGAAGACAAGTTTATAATATCTGTCTTCACTGTTGAAACTACCTTATAAAAGTTAATAGTCTTCTCTGCGAGGGAATGGGAACATGACATGACAGAATAGGCGTCAAGTCACGCATTCAGGGTCTTAACCATTCAATAGAATCGCCATTATAATATTTACTTTACCAATTGAAAATAATTGATATCTGAAATCGAACAAAACCTCATTGCTATACAAAAGTGAAAAATAAATAAACAAGAAAGCCTTTGCTTCAACGCTCCATTTCGCAGAAATGGTTAGTAAGCCCCGAGCGATGAATATTTTAGCGTAACGATGTGACCTCCACTTTGCCTCTGTCTGCCTGGTACCTGAGCATGTACAATTTGCGAAATAATGAACTTGTGGTTTTGCTTGGTTAATTTTACTTTTGAAGATAAAACTGAGATTTGAAATAATGAAAATAGGTCGGTGTCATCGGGTTTTAAACACAAAAGAGATATATATTAATCTTTTGTTATTATCTCAAAATAAGGCACACAATAATATTTGTAGGTATAATCAATATGAATAATTTGCCTATATTAATAATAATACTATAATAGAGCTACATTCGAGCGAGTTTGAGCCTTGTTCTTGCTCCCAAATTAATTAGAAGCTATGAAGTACCATGTCTATCATAAACTCACATAAATTACCATCTAGCTCAGAAGTTCCCAAACATTTTTTCTAATAGACCCCTTTCAAAATTTTGCTGGGACGGTGGACCCCATGCAGTTACATTTCTACTCCATTTCTACCATTTTTCCAAAGCTAGACAAAAAAGTGAAGATTACATCTAACTTTGGAAATTTGTCACATTATCTGGCTACATTGATAGGTGATGTCAAGCCAACACTATAGAAACCAGATACATTTTCGTGGACCCCCCGCTTACGAATCGTGAACCTCCATTTTTGGTCACCGCAACGTAGACCCCCGTCGAGTCTCCCGCGGACCCCTTGGGGTCCACCTGGACCACTTTGGGAATCAATGATTTAGCTAGACTAAGCACTGTGAACATAATAATTCCTCCTCAAGGATAATGGCACATCGAAAAAGGCCACATAACAAATCTGTTGTGTGGAGCAGATACATCCCTAAGATTTCATCAGATCCAGCAAAGTATCTTATCCTCCTACTGTCTTGGTCCCAGTTTATCTGGGATCGCTGTATTGTGTGATGACGGTAGAACAGAATAATTTGTCACCATCCCCAGAGACGGCAATGAGTACTAATGGGCAACAGCGTTCCTCTTAGACCTACTAGCAATATACTGCGGCCATTGCGATCCGGTAGGCAATAGGATCGCCACTTATTACAAGCTTAAGATAATTGGCGAAACATGGGTGTTCATTCAATTCTATGCTCACGTCCTAATAGGTGTGATATGTATGTATGTACCTATGTATTGAACGAGAAAACCGTGTCGGTTTACTACATGCCGGTTGAACGAAGCTCGGACTGTTCACTGAATTATACAGAGATCGCTGTATGACTTCTGTGCGAGCTAGGGTAGTCTCCTGGTACCCGTACATACACAAATATTATTTGTTTCTTTGACTTTTTAAGCAAAATGAAATGTATAAACAAATTATAAACATAATTAAAAAATATAAGAAGTAAACATAATTGTTCATGTAAATAGTAGAATAAAACTTGCCCGTTCTTCTCAGAAAATGACCTCCGTTGTAGTCTACGATTCTACGAACGGGGGCGTAGCTTATCGCCTTAAATATTGCCATAATTTTTACTACGACACGCAGATTTCCCATATTCAACATTTTTTTGGTTAATTATGAATTCATTCGTTTTTTATGCTTACAGCTTTCCTCCAACACAGTTGGCGCTGTGTCCGACGTAGCCCCAGAAGGTTTCCATAGAGCGGCCCGTGGTTCCTTCTCCGCCATCGTGGACCTACTCACTGCTACTGCTAAAGTGGATCCCCACGTGGTTAGTGCAATCTATACTATTAATATTATAATCTGAAGAATTTGTTTGTTTG
The DNA here is from genome assembly GCA_963931975.1 of Cataclysta lemnata. Lineage (NCBI taxonomy): Eukaryota > Metazoa > Arthropoda > Insecta > Lepidoptera > Crambidae > Cataclysta > Cataclysta lemnata. The sequence goes on along the minus strand of OZ008353.1, from coordinate 12,743,895 downwards.
GTTCGCTGGTTAAACACGCTAATCTCAGAAACTACTGATTCAAATTGAAAAATTATTTTTTGTTGGATAGCCATTTATTGATGAAGGCTATATTATACCTAACAACCGACATTAACGCGAACGAAGCACCTAGTATTTTAATAAAAACACAAGGCCTAACAATAGCGATGATGACACTTACAAAGAATGAAAGAATCACTGAAATAATGATTTATAATAATAATATAGGATAAGGAGATTCGCGATTCATTAATATATAGTTAGGTACTTGTTAGGTACTTGTTAGGTACTTGTTAGGTACTTGTTAGGTACTTGTTAGGTACTTGTTAGGTACTTGTTATTTATTACATTATACTTGTGATTGATATTTATTTTATAAAAAATAAAAAACTTAGCAATCCGCCATTGCATAAAGACTCGTTATTTCGTTAGCTCCATTTTAACATTTTATTTACCAATCAAAATCACTACTAACTCCCGCACTCAGAGACGTCAAATAACTTTTTCAACACAATTGCTCGTAAATTGACTCTTATTGCCCCGTTTTAAGGCCCATAATGCAGCATATTATGCACTCGTGCATAATATATTACGTACTAGTCCGTAATCTATAAGGAAGTAAGTAATCTTAAGGAATATTTTTTAATTATTATTTTTTTAATTCTCCCTATATTTTTAGGGAAGCATAGGGTCTAGCCTCGGAAGGGTCTAACCCATTCAGCCATGTTTTTAGTATATTTAGTCTGTATTCATGTGTGTGAAATGCATAAAAATTACATTAATTTTATGTTAAAAGAGGTCACACATTTTAACGCATTTAGGGAATGCTCGGCACGAATTAACTGGTAACAGAGTTCATGATGGCTGATGATCAGGTGGTGAAAACCACTATAAAATTCTCAGCAACAAACACATCATAATTCATAATAATAATTCATAATTCATTTATTCATTCATAAACATCACTTTATTCTGTAAGTAAAATAAGTCTATTTTCAATAATTCCTCATAAATGAACGTCAACACAGATCCTTATGCATCAAAATAACACCACTTTCATTGCACAAAATCCACTCAACAATTTTGGATTTAATGAAAAAGATCTGACTGTCACCATTTAAACGCGCCAAACACTCCAAAGTTTATGCTTTTTGAATTTGTCCATGGACATTAAATATTTTTACAAATATTAAATTATTTTAGAGTTCAGTTTATAATAGTGTAAAATAAACATTTTATTCCATGTTTATAAACATAAATGAACTATAGTATTTAGTAACGCTATTTATTTTATTTTTTATTTTGCTGCTGCTTCGGATGCACAGCCGGTTTTTCTGTGCCATTTGAAAGTCGTCATATTTGTTTTATTAAATTAATATCGTGTCAGAGTGATGTTTACTGTTAAAAAAATGTGTAGTTTTGTTAAATAAGTGTCTACGGCGATGAACAATATAAAGATTTAGTGAAACAAAAGTGCATTTCATGAGAAAGGCGATGATCATTCTCGTGGTCGATCTACCTCACCAATCTCCATCAATAGGCTGTTAGTGTAAATTTGCCGTCAAACTCTCCCAAATTGCATTAAAACGTGATACATCCGCGTTTTAATGCTATTAATACTGAAGAAAGTAGACTACATCAGATGATGCTGTATGTGCTGGTTCCCTTTGCCGTCCCTAGTAATAAGAAGAATTAAAAAAGAGAGTGTTTGGCGCGTTTCGTGGTGTCAGTCAGATTTATTTTCACTAATTCAAAAATTGTTACAGAGTGGATTTTGTGCAGTGAAAGTGGTGTTATTTTGATGCACAAGCATCCGTGTTGATGTGCAATTATGCAGATCATCGAAAATAAGTCTCATGATGTGTTTGATGTTGTGGTGAAGATCACTATAAAAAGTGGTTTTATTCATTTCATCAAGCACCATCATTAACTCTGTTACCATTCAATTCGCGCCAAGCACTCCCTAGATGCGTTAAAATATGTGGCACCCATATTTTAACGTAAAATTCATTTCATTCATACTTTTCACCCACTCATTATTCCATAAGACTACAGATAAAATATACACTAAAGACTTGGCTGTATGGGCTAGACCCTTTGCCTTCCCTAAAATATAGGGAGAATTTAAAACTCAGAATTAAAAAAGAACAAAAACTTAACTTGTAGGCGCCATTTTCCGTAATTAATTGGTAAAGTTATTAACAATACAAGTTTGTTTTTTCCTCGCAATTGTGTTGAAAAACGTATGCAACTCGTATGCATTGATCATTACACACTCAGCTTCCTTACCGCGCTCGCCTGCGGCCGCGCTTGCAATAATGCCTCGTATGTAATGACCAACGCAGCATATTCGTAACCCCGAATACAGAAACGCTATTCAAAGTTTGAGTCCCGCTTAACATTTAAGTATTGTCAAAATTGACGTTTTTCCATACAAATTCTGACAGGTAGTGTCCACTTAACTTTTTAAGCAGTCCCCTAAATTTGAGTAGCGTTTCTGTATTCGGGGGGTAGTCTATTAAACTATAATGAGTACCTAATGTCAAAAAAATCAATTAAATCTAGACCATAGACCCGGCACCCGAATGGTGGAGGGCAAACCACCAACAACAGCATACCCAAAGAGGGTTAGTGTCAGACAGACGGCCGGCTGTAAAACCTAAGCCAAAACTTTGAGCGGTAAGGATTGGAATGTTGTCATTCCAATCACTCTCTCCGTTCATCGGTCTCTCGACATGGTCCGTTCCGTCTCTTTTCTATACATCCATTCACCAGTAGCACCTTTACGGTGTGATGGATGATATGAATCAAAAGGGAGTGGATGGCTTGATGACGTCTGACCGATATGAATGGAAGAGGAAACATACTGCGCCGATCCCAGATAGACTGGGAACAGGGCAGGGAGAAGAAAGAGGACGGGATTGCGCGATCATCGCGCGAGTTACTCGTACGAACGTGCGATCAAACCTATTGAACTCGAATAGGTGTCCTAACTGACAATCGCGCGACGCGGCCGTGTTTGTTCGCGTACACGCGATCGTCGCGTCGCTTGATCGCGAAATCGCGTCCTATTAGGACGATGCCTTAGTCTAAAGCGGGGAATTCACTACACAGACATGCCCACTGGACCTCGCTTCAATTAGGTCTGTGCCACAGATGTCTGTGCGATGTTTGCCTAATGTAGGACCGTCACAGTCAGTCTGGCTATCTATACCTATGACAAGATCTGCGCGGGCACGTCTGGCGGGCATGCCCTTGTCGGGAATTCTCCGCTTAAACCACAAAACATAAAAGTAGATAGGTAGTGCAATTGTAAATTGATGGTTAATTACTCTTTTTTTAGGAATATTCAGACGACGGATCTTCTACTTCACGAGACAAGTCAGATGAGCGTTACGAACGCTCCTATGCACCTAATGAAGGTATTATAGGTAAACATAGTAGGTACATCAAATGACGTCTTTCTCTCCTAGGGAATAAGCAGAGGTTGAAGGACATCCACATTTCGCCAGCCGGCCGAGTGTAATGCCATTACTGTTAAGTAATTTCAATCGCAGTAATTTGCTAAGTGCACCAGAAAGCTGCTACCAATTTTATCATAATAAAAAGGTAGCAAGATTCAGTTTGTGTGTTTGTTCTGTATACTCAGATCTTTGTAAAATATACCCACCTACCTACAAGTTTCTGGGACACTAAGGGATGATCATCATTAGACCGAGCAGTGTAGACTAACGTTTAGCGGGCCCGGACGGGACGATGATTGCACGTGTAATATAAATTGCTTTAAACAAAATGTATGTAACGTGCTAAATACGTGCCCCGTCCGAGCCACGTAGACGCGGTACATGGCCCGTCCCGGGCACAGCACGATCTCTAATAAGAATGGGCATTTTTCCACTCAACGGCCCGGCACCGGCACAGCCGTGGGCCGGCACCGGCGAAGGGGCTTCGTTTTTCCACTGCTCCGGCGCCGGCCGGTGTTGCCGCCAATATGCACACGGCTACAATAACTCAAAATCTGGTTTTAATATTGTTTCTTTAAAAATGAAATGAAAACGAAAGATGAACCCATCAAAATTAAAAAAATCTTATTTAGACTAAGACAAGAAAAAAACTGATTGGATACTTTTCAATAAATATTCTTGTTTTATGCTTTAAGTACAATCACACACGCAAAATAAGGTGAGGAATTTAATCTTATCATTAATCGCCTTTTAGAAGCTAGGGGCGAGTGGATTAAGAACACCTACATGGGAATCTGAATAAAATAAAATTGGTACTTTAAATAAGAAATGAATCCTTAGTATTTATTTATTATTATTTAGTCTAACTAATCAGTTAAAAACTCATATCCATAATTTTGATAAATGTTATTAAAAAATAAAAGTTTAGGGTCAAAAACCTAACCCTGCTGTAATTACAAACTAAACGTAATTTTTAAATGTCATCCTTGTACAATGTACAGTTTGTCTATAAAGTCGTGGCAAAAATGTTTTAGGAACATGATGACAGATGAGGTGGAAAAAACCACTTTTTACAGTGGTCTTCACCACAACATCAAACACGTCACAAGACTTATTTTCAATGATTCTGCATATTTTCACATCAACACGGATGCTCGTGCATCAAAATAGAGTGCGGGCTAGCACTCCATTTTGATGCACCAATACAGCTATGTCTTTAGTATATATTTTATCTGTAGTCTTATGAAAGAATGAGTGGGTGAAATGTATGAATTCAATAAATTTACGTTAAAATACGGATGTCACATATTTTAACGCGGGTGCTTGGCGCGAATTTAATGGTAACAGAGTTCATGACAGTGATCGATGAGTTGGATGAAAACCGCTATAAAATTCTCAACTTCAAACACGGCACAACACTTTTATTTCATGATTCTTCATAATTGAACATTAACACGGATCCTTATGCATCAAAATAACACCACTTTACTACACAAAGTCCACTCTGAAACAATTTTTGAATGATTGAAATAAAAATTTGACTGACGCCATTGAAAGCCCGCCAAGCACTCTTTTTTTTTGGTTTAATTCTCCCTATATTTTAGGGAAGGCAAAGGGTCTAGCCCATACAGCCATGTCTTTAGTGTATATTTTATCTGTAGTTTCATGAAATAATGAGTGGATGAAATTATGAATGAAATGAATATTACGTTAAAATATGGGTGTCACACATTTTAACGCATCTAGGGAGTGCTTGGCGCGAATTGAATGGTAACAGAGTTCATCATGGTGACTGATGAAGTGAGCAAAACCACTTTTTACGTGGTTTTCACCACAACATCAAACACTATCACAAGACTCATTTTCAATGATTCTGCATAATTGCACATCAACACGGATGCTTGTGCATCAAAATAACACCACTTTCACTGCACAAAATCCACTCTGTAACAATTTTTGAATTAGTGAAAATAAATCTGACTGACACCACGAAACGCGCCAAACACTCCCCCAAGCACTCTTTTTTTGGTTTAATTTTCCCTATATTTTAGGGAAGGCAAAGGGTCTAGCCCATACAGCCATGTCTTTAGTGTATATTTTATCTGTAGTCATCTATGAGATAATGATAATGTATGAATGAAATGAATTTTACGTTAAAATATGGGTGTCACATATTTTAACGCATCTAGGGAGTGCTTGGCGCGAATTTAATGGTAACAGAGTCCACGATGGTGCCTGATGAGGTGGACAAAACCACTTTTTATAGTGGTCTTCACCACAACATCAAACACGTCACAAGACTTATTTTCAATGATTTTTCATAATTGCACATTAACACGGATGCTTGTGCATCAAAATAACACCACTTTCACTGCACAAAAACCACTCTGTAACAATTTTTAAACTAGCGAAAATAAATCTGACCGACACCACGAAACGCGCCAAACACTCTCTCAACTTTTTAGTTTTAAATTCTCCCTATATTTTAGGGAAGGCAAAGGGTCTAGCCCATACAGCCATGTCTTTAGTGTATATTTTATCTGTAGTTTTATGAAATAATGAGTGGATGAAATTATGAATGAAATGAATTTTACGTTAAAATATGGGTGTCACATATTTTAACGCATTTAGGGAGTGCTTGGCGCGAATTGAATGGTAACAGAGTTAATGATGGTGCTTGATGAAATGGATAAAACCACTTTTTATAGTGATCTTCACCACAACATCAAACACATTATGAGACTCATTTTCAATGATTCTACATAATTGCACATCAACACGGATGCTTGTGCATCAAAAGAACACCACTTTCACTGCACAAAATCCACTCTGAAGCAATTTTTGAATTATCGAAAATAAATCTGACTGACACCACGAAACGCGCCAAGCACTCCTCTCAACTTTTTTTGATTACAGGTCCGATCCTTTAGCTAGGGCAAGCAAAGGAATCTAGCGCATAAAGCCTTATCTTCCGTTTTATTTTTCTTAAATTATGCATGTTTTATTGTTAAAATAACTTTTAATTTGATCTAGGGATACCCAATGAGAATGTGTCAGGAATACGGCCGGCTTTAAAACCTAAACCAAAACAGAAAGAAATCTCAGAAATCAGTATGGATTGCGTGAGTGGACACTCAGAACTAAGATTTTATGGCATTTTATTGTAAAAAGTGACATCTTCAAATGCCATCTTAGATTGATCACAAACTAAGTAGGTAATTTTTTTTTATCTAGATGAAGTCTCGAATGGACAACCATGAATGACAGTGACAGCTCTAAAATGACAGTTGTTTCGGGTCGAGTTCAAAATTTCATAGTACTAAAACGTATCGTATTTCGTGTCGTTTCCCACTTTTATTTTGATTTATTGTGAGCGTTGTGCTGACTGCGTCGAGTTGAGTTTACTCCTCCGCTGTGAAGTAATATTAATTTCTCGTAAATTACGTGCGTTGAGTATTGCTCCGCCGTGTATGCATTGAACTTTTGCGACTGGACGCATAAACATAATTTGTGTTGTGTTTCATTTAATTTGCGAAAAGGACGCTTAAGTATTATTATGCCTAAACGTTGCGCATTAGGATGTCCAGTAGATTCTAGTAAGTATCTGTAACATAGTTTAGGGTGATCAATACCCTTTTGCTGAACCTTTAGTTGCCTTCTATAACCTATGTATGACACCCTTTAGAGGGTGATGTGAATTTACTCTGCCTCAGCAGATGGTGAGTGAGGTTTAAAGCTTGGTTTCAACATCCATATCTCAGCACTCAAAACAAGGACCCTAACATCTAAAATTCTTAATCTCAAATTATAGTCCACGCTTATCAACTTGTCATATAATTTTGTCTTAAACTTCATTACCTTTCACAAAAACCATTTGAACATTGACTAACACTTTCAAATTACTTTTTTTACCTTTCACAAAAACCATTTGAACATTGACTAACACTTTCAAATTACTTTTTTTAGGAATCTCATACCATCAGTTTCCCAATCTTAAGAAGAACCCTCAAGGTTTCAAGGCTTGGGTACATGTGGCTGGGGGAAAGTTGGAGAATGATGCCGACTATGAGTTCTATAGAAAGAAGGTCATATGTGATGTTCATTTCACTGCGGCAGATTGGAACCGTAACAATCGTTTAAATTTTAAAGCAATACCATCGTTACATCTTGATATGGGTAAGTGTGTCTACCAACTTTTGTTAGTAAATAAAATTACCTAATTCATTTTAAGACATAGAACTATAATGTAATATTAAATTATTTCAGTTCCGAAGGATAATGTTTTATCAAAAGAAATTCCTGAAATACCTGGACCAACTCAACCTTCTACTTCACTGCATAATGTAATAGGTAAAGTAAAACATTGTGTCCTATGTGACCTCTATTTCGCACAAATATTTTTTGTTACCCTCTATGATTTGTATTGAAAAATTTTTCTTGAGACAAAGAGCTTCTGTAAAAAAATTAGAAGAATTTTGAACAAACATACGGGTTTGATGCAATGTTTACAAGAAATATAAACCAGCCCGCCTAGCCTGACCACCAAAATACGATATGATATAGCTGTTTATCGCATTGAACTTACAAAAATCATTGGATTTTCGACAATTCAAAGAGATCTCTCTCTCTCTCTCTTTGGCCTCGGCACTTCCCGTTACTTGGGATCGGCTTTCCTAATCATGCGGCGCCAGGCATCAAATCGCTAGTAAACATTGTCTTCTTTGAGGCCCAGGATCTTCATGTCCCTCTGGACTTTCGTCAACCAGGTAGCTTGAGAAGACCTCCCCTCTTTGTGGTAGCCATGGAAAGAAGTTTTCTCACGACATGGTCTTCCGTTCTTCTTATCACATGACCGTACCATCTTAGCCTGGATTCAGATACCTTTTTAGTTATCGGTGCAATTCCAAAACTCCCCCTGATGTAGTTGTTGCGCACTTTATCCTTTAGCGTAACTCCTCCGCACCATCGCAGCATACGCATTTCTGTGGTGTGAAGTGTCTGTTCATGTGTCTTTTTGGTTGGCCAGACTTCACCCCCGTATAGCAGCGCTGGCCTGGCTTCTGGCCTGGCGCTGGCAGCGACAATTCAAAGAGATAAATGGCTATAATCTTTATTTTATAGCCTTAGAAACTTATTCAAGTGTTAAAATCCAATGATTTTTTACTATTCAACGCGATAAATGGCTATATCATATCGTGTTTCGGTGGTCATGCTAGGCGGGCAGGACACTAGAAAACTTTTTCATGGGGAGAGAAATACGGCACCTAAAATAGTACAAAATCGTTTGAAGGTACCTAAAAGTAAGTCATTACTACTTAATAATTTTAATTCGCCCCATTTCCTTCATGCAAACTACGAAGAAGATGAAAATAATTGTCTACAGGCAATGGACTTTTTTATAAAAGAAAAAGAGACTACTTATTATACCTACCACTAACAATGAGGCACCACAAAGTGCTCGTTTGGTGGACAACATTTGATTTTTTCAACATATTTTTATTATTATTTTATGTGAAATTAGACCGAAAATGAAGACACCCATATTTTTTATTTCGGTCGTTTTCATACAAAAAAATCATGATTAAAATTCCGGTCATTCTAAACATACGTAAGCGAATATGGCGTCACAACATTTTTGACGTGAAAAATAAAAAGATTACTCGCCAAATTTAACAATCTGGTATTTCCGGTGTCAAAAATAAAGACATTTTATTTGAAATGTTTGAAATTAATTTTCCAGTAAAATATGTTTTAAAATATATTTTAAATTAGTCAAAATGAAAGTCTCGGAAGGATTTCAAATTTATTGTATTTACTGTTATTTTCGACCATGACAATTAATGACAATGGATTTGATTCATGACTGACCGACATGTCAGACATGAAAACTTTTTTTGTTCCCGCATGTAGGAAGGCAAATGTATTTATTTATTCCTCCGTCACAACATCGGATCGTCATCACGTGTTCTTTACATTTAATTTTTTTTCTCTGTAATTAAGTAATAAATATTTTCGGATTCAGGATTGGAAAATAAAGAAACGGTATGTATTTAATTATTTATTAGGTATTATTAAAAACAGTATTTAATTAAATTCTGTTGTAGTTGTATGCAGGTCAGGCTAATTATTTCTGTGGGTGGTTCCTTATAATTGTAAAACACAAAAATTAAAAACATACTTTAACAACACAACCTTTAACATTTCGATTTACAGCTGGCACGATAAATTAATCGGATTTTATCTGTTTACTTTGGGGATGACGCAGTTACAATGGCATGTCAAATTTACAGAAATAAACACCAACTTAACAAGTGCATTGGATTTTTATTTTGTGATATACCCATGTTGGAATACGTTTATTATAGGATGAATAGAAATAGTGATGAAGTATGTTAATATATTGTAATACTGTGTATAAATGAGTGTAATCAAATAATAAGTCTGGGTAAATACGTGTAAAGCAGACGCACAAATTGACACGCATTATATTGTAGGATGGCTTTAGCAGATGGCGCTAGTGTGAAATGAATTGACATCAGGGCAGACTCAATTTTTTCAATTTTATTGTCCTAGAAAAAATTATTTCTATACATTCATTCATCACTAGCACCTTTCCGGTATGATGTTTGATATGAATCAAAAGGTAAACTATTAATTTAATGATTCCGCACGGATCCTTGTGTGGGTATCAAATTAACCTGATAATATTTGAAACAAACATTGAAAGGGTGCCAAACTTTTATAAATTTATTCTCTTTAGAAAGCCAACGGGAACTAGGGCTAGTGCCCGCCATGAACTCAATGTTTAAGGTCTGAGCATACGTAACGGGAAAACATGCCGGACGGGACGGGGACGGGGACGGGGACTCTCCTAACAAAAAGCTCCGTCCGTGTATCCGTGACATGTGCGTGTCACACGGGGCTTTTTGTAGAGAGTAGAGTATAGAGGTTACAACAGATGTACAATTTTTGTAAGATCTTTCAAAACTTAAATATTATTGAATTATAGAGCGATAGGTAAAAAATAGCATTAAGTAGCCCAAAAATAAAAAAAAATAGTTAAATAGCAAATAAATAATAAGTTACTATTTTCGTTATTTATTGTTTGTGTGCCCCTTCCAATTCCACAAAAAATTCAAATTTTCTATAACATGCCTAATTATAACGAAAATACCTCTTACCCATGTCGTCGAACTGTACCAGCTAGGCTAAATGATGGCTATTGTGTCACCAGGTGAAGAAGCAGCTGCTGCCAGCGAGAAAGCATGGTCTCCAACTACTCTCTTGGAGCGTTTGGCAGAACTAGGTTTCCCTGCGGACACCCGATTAGAACTTCCACCCACTGGTAAGCACGTCCAATTTCATCTTCAGGTTGAGTGCTTGTCGGGCTTTCAATGGCGTCAGTCAAATTTATATTTCAATCATTCAAAAATTTTTGCAAATTATTGTGTAGAGACTGTGTATTTCAGTGGTCATGCTAGCCGGGCTGGCCCTTCTATAATACTCGTACTTTCAACTTGATTATATAGATCCGCCTAGGCCTTTCCCGTCCATTTCTCTATTCACTTCCGCCATATAAATAAATCCTTTTTGTGATTCTCCTTTCATTCATTCTTTCGACGTGACCAAACCATGCTAGATCCCTTTCAATTCTAGTCATTACGTCTTCTTTCTAACCACACCTTTCTCTTATCACACTTTTGTATAATCTATCGCTCGGTCTTACTCCAGCCGTACTCCTCAACGCTCTCGTTTCTACTGCATTAATTGTACTTTCATGCTTCTTCTCCTTTCACTTCCATACATTTAATTTAGTAGCGATCAGCACTCTATTACGAGATTTAAGTCTTTCTGGACACGCTCTGGCTGCTCACAAAAGTGTGCCAAATTCCCAGCTTTCACCCGCTTTTCAATGTCACTATCACACTTTCCATCTCTCGTAACAGATCCTAAATAATCTCTCTAACTCTTTCTCTTGTTCAACAGTCTATCTTACTTCTAAATTTGTTCATTCCTTTCAAGTATTTCGTTTCTGTCTAACCACGTTGCCCTACTAGGTGTGTAATAGTAGACTATATACTAAGGGCTATAAAAATAAAGAATGTCTCACATCGTAAGTATTTGGTAAATATACGATCTGAGGCTTTCTTTTATATCGCCCGAGGTAAGATCATAGTTTTGTCACCCCCAGTAGGCCTATTCCCTAACTTTTTTTGACAGTTGAAAGTGATGATCACCGAACTATTTACTAATACATTGCTGTTATCACAGGACAAGTGTCACAATAGCATTATAGTAAAGTAGTAATGGATAAGTAAATAGTTCAGTGATCATCACTTTCAACTGTCAAAAAAGGTTAGGGAATAGGCCTACTGACCATGAAATCGGATTTTCCGTACGCGTAGCGGGCGGAAATGTCCACTTTATGGTCGGTGTGTGGTGACGTATAAACCATTTTCAACCATGAACTTGTGTCCTCTCTCCAAACTAGTATAATTCTATAAGAAATACCTCCTACATAATATTTTTTTTACCAGGATGTGCTCGCTACAGAGAGTTGTGTTACCGCGCTGCGCATGCGCACCTCCCTAAAGAACTGATGCCACCAAAGTGCGCGTGCGTCAACTGCGCACGGCGCCGGTCAACAACTTAAGAACATCAGATTCTATAGAATCTGCAGTTTTTGTCTCACTACATAAACTTATTTTTATGGCACTTTATATCTATTTATAAGCACATTTTTATAACGATCTCAAAATAGGTTTAAGAACAATACATTTTTATTTGGGGGTTAGATAATAAGTTAGATTGATGGTTCAAAAGAACAAGACTAACTAATTAACTAACCCCCGAATACAGAAACGCTACTCAAATTTTGAGCACTTCTTATAAAGTTAAGTGGACAAATACCTATCAGAATTTGTATGGAAAAACGTCAATTTAGACAAAACTTAAATGTTAAGCAGAACTCAAACTTAGTAGTTAACTAGTAGCGTTTCTGTATTAGTGGGTAAGCTCTCTTTTTTAAGTGGAACATGGTGAACAACAACCACAGCTTAACATGCCTAATATTTTTTAAATCTTTTATTACTGTTGTCAAAATGTTTGAAAAAAAATATTTTAAAATGCAACAAAACAATTCATATTTGTATTCAGAGCAATTAGAGTGAAAAGAACTTATAGTTTGAAATAGAAATTAAAATTTCTAAAGGGCCACTTGGGAGCTGCTGTTTGCGATATCGGGCACTGTTATTCGTTCTTTTACAAAGAAATTGACGCATAAAAAATTTACCTAAAATTTTGCAGGTTTTTTATTTTTTAAACATTGATAACTGTCACACCTTCATAACGACTAGTTAAGTTTCCTATAAGTCGTGTGATGATAATGATGACGTGCATGCAGACAATACTGAGCAGATTGTCATATTAACAATTACGCATTTGCTCCAATTTTCATACCCTGTATTTATTTAACAAATTTGAGGTTTTACTTATTACATTATTTTATTAACTATTTGAGATTTTTAGAAACACTGCTCTTGGTCTTGGACAGTTTGTCTTGTTGTTGTTTTGTATTTTTTGTCTATCATGCCTATTTACTTCCGAATACTCTTGCAATAACTAACGTTACTAGATGTGTACAGATGTGTATATGATTACTCTACATTTTCCATTTGTCGTTTTTAATTGATGTATTAATTTCCCAAAACGGTACATTAATCCCATGTTATATTTATGTTGACTAACTATTTACTATAAAGAAATAATGTGAAGATGTTAACTTTATAAAATTTATTGTCTACATTTGAATTTCACGTAAAACTATTGAAATTATTATCATTAACAAATTCAATGCCAAACTAATTTGTATGTGGCAAAGATCATTAGCTCTATTGATCCAGATAAAATATATGGCTAAGTTATTTAATATTCCTGTGCTAAATATTATATAATCGTCTTAATTTAGTCTAGTATTAATAATAATTAATTTATCTACAATTTAAGTACATCATAAATATATGATCTAGTCCAAGATAGTTAAAAATATTCAAAATATTTAATCAGTATAATGTAACATTAAAAATCTATTTTAATATACATATTGCATGATAAAAACATTAATTTTAATTACATTTAACATAACAGTGATTTTATTTCGATTTTTATCTTATCTGATTTTATATATAGGTAGTATCCAAGGCCTATCTAAATGTTGCTACAAAATGATATTCAAAAATAAATTGTTTTTATAAAAATACACCGCTGTTTACCTAATCATTAAAACTACTTATCTAGCAGTCACGAGATCTAGGGGAACATAAACCAGTCTTATAAAGTGAATTTAAATAAAACTTAATGATATTAGTACTTTTATTTAAAGTAACAAAATACATGTGTCAGACAGGACAAACCAATTTTTCAGATGATACTAAAAGTATTTAAATGGAATATTTTTATAATAAACCTACAGCTATTGACAATGATATGAATCTCATTGTGATATGAACGACAAAACAAGTTAAAATCACATTTAAATTATGTTTGTTTTACTCGACGTTAACACGTTGAATTTAGTTTTACTAACAATGAATTCAATACTTAAAATCAACCGAAACATGATTTGAGAATATTACAACATACATACTACAAATGCCATGAAATTTCAATTTTGTAACGGGTAATATATCTGGACGAAAATTTACAAAATATATTTCCGTTTTAATGTTTATATAAAAATAGTTATTATTTAAATATTATACAGAAATAATTTTCTCTTACAAAACGGTATACGAGAGTTTTATTACAATAAAGGGACGCCCGTACAAAATGCAATTAGGTATAATAAATAAGGGGTCTCAACGCGTATTTATCACAAAGAAATATGCGTTATCAAACATCGACATTTTTTGTTAAACTCAAACCGATGTCCGCGTCAAAGCGTAGGTACAAAGAGACCCTAACTAATCCCTTGATATATCAGTATAGTAGTTCGTATAAAGCTTTCCATTCCAGCAACTGAGGGGCAACATGTGACGCCTAAAACATTTAGCAACGTAGCACAGCAGCGCGCAACGTTTTTTTAACAACTGTTATAAACCCTAATGCCACTGAGTGACAACAGTAAGAATTAAGAATCTCTGCTACACTATATAAATGATAACATGGAGATCTCACGTTGCTCCTCAAATGCTGCCCAGTGAATACATAGCTTTATTCTCAACAGGCTAACACAGTTGGTAGTACAGATCGCTACTAGCTGTTCCATCGATACTCTATGATTAGGTGGTCACCTATCTAGATTGGAATAACAGTTACAATTACACGAGTAATAACCTCCGCAATAAGTCTATGTACAAAAGGAAAATATTCGAAATAGTATATTTATATAGAATCTTTGTTACAACTGATATAACTCTCAGTTTATCAAAACATTTTCAGTTCTAATACAAGTCCATGACCTACACAAATACGTCCAAAAGAAAACTAATGTAACCTATTTAATAAAATCAGAATGAAATCAGTTTACCAAGAAAAATCCATTTATAAGTCTGTATATAAATATTCTTACCAATAATTTTGTGTAATAATATGGGCAGCTCCTAAAAAATTGGGAAATTTTTAGACCTTCAAAACTAAATAAATAATTCAAGTTTGGCAACAACTTGAAGTGAATGCCAAGAATTATGAAAAAATTAATAAGATTCTTCTTAATAAAATGATTTCACTAAAAAAATTTACAAACTCAATGATTACATTCGTAGAGAAGGTACAATATTTTACACCTAGATTGATATACTTGCGAGTTCAGTCAAAATAAAGCGGTTGACTCAATTTATGGCAAAAAACCGACAATTATTTAAGATGGTGTATGGATATTAAAAATACCACTGCTAAGAACAGTTTTGGCCATAAAACATAACCGATTGGTATTGTAATGTGAATTGATTTTATAATGTTTATGGTCAGACTGAAATACCAGGCCCGCTTGAGCGGCAATGAGCTTCTCTTGTCACTCGTTAACGTCGATAGGGATGATACGACGTAGCCGATGCCGTGCCCCCAGAGGACGTGGCGTGATAACTGCGCTTCGATGACCGTTGATACCCATCGCCGGACCCGCCTGTATATTCATAATCATCGCCTGTGCACCAAACATATCGGTTAACAAAAAGAATGCAAATTACAGACAAAATAAGCAACTTTTATAAGCAGGCAAATTGTAATGTTTTGATACTGTGAATGAATTGTAAATATGAAAAAGTATAACTTACCGCACCACGCACCACTTTCCAATCACCAAGACAAAGGTTAAAGTATATCAATACCGATTGTAAGGAAAAAGTGTTTTGAATTTGCTACACATGGTCAAACATTTCAATACCTAATGTCAATAATATTATACTTGAAAACGTACAAATAGTATGGCAATTTTCATTACGTACATGAAATGTGTGTTTGGAATTTAGATACTAACGCAATAAAAGTTTGATATTATGTTATTGCATGAAATATTTCGTTTAAGACTTTGATTGGCAAGAGATTATCTGACCACTTGCGGCTTCACGTACCTTTTTCCAAGCAACTGGTATTCAAACATGTCATACATACCATCATGCGATTATTTATGCCGGGTCTATATTAAAATTCGAACGGATAGTTCAGAAATTTAGTGTACTTGCCAGCAAGAAATCATTTACTTTTTCTATGGCAACATAGCCCAATGATTTTGAGTATATTTTTATGGACTATTGGTACTGTTATCTAGTACTACATTGTACAAATTAAGTGAAAATGTAAATTCAG
Organism: Cataclysta lemnata; assembly: GCA_963931975.1. Classification (NCBI taxonomy): domain Eukaryota; kingdom Metazoa; phylum Arthropoda; class Insecta; order Lepidoptera; family Crambidae; genus Cataclysta; species Cataclysta lemnata. The sequence continues at coordinate 12,727,627 of OZ008353.1, read as the reverse complement.
TTTTAAAATTGTGTATTTTAAATATGTACACTTGCCAGCAAAATTAAACATATTTTTTATGACAACAGAGCATATTATTTATACTATATCTAAAAAAGGACCGTTAAAATAGATATAGAAACCCGGCATAAGTCATCAACATCATGAGAGTTATCTACTAAAATTTATACCATTTACCTGTATTGGCTATAGACTTTAAATGAATTAAACTATTATACCTACTCAACAAGAGATAAATGAATGTCGAAGCTAATGGGTTTATCCTACATCTAAAAATCAATATCATCCGAGACCTGATGCAGAAGCCGATAAATCCGAGACATTACAAAACGATGGCTGTGGCGACACCATACTCCCACAGTATATCATTGGAACCTGAATGGGAAATTATTAAATTATTCTGCTTGCGCTTTCATATAGGTACAAGTCTATCCAAATTTTGTTGAACTTTAGTGAGAATAACGTAAGTAGAATAATAAAAAAGATTCAAATAGCTATATTTTAGACTTGGTCTTCAATAAACTAACTCCTTAGCAATCTACTTCAAAGTTGACATGGTCCTTTGAGCTGGATATTCTACTGTAAAGTCATAAACAGATGAACCTGTGGTGTTCCTAAAGCGTCACTCATCTGAGGCACGTTTATGAACTTGGGACTGCCTGCCGTGCTGCCCACACCGTCGCCCTCTGACAAACGTTCCGTGTTAGATCATGCAACAAACTCAGCAGTCAGCACATCGACATTGACCAACAGATGCCGCACGACAACAATTAATTTGACAGAAATTTAAAAAATATGCGACATGAACTTCGGTCATATTGATTGCTGTGCGTATGCGGCAAATGACGATCAGAAAACAGCCCAGTCAATTGCGCAAGTTAAATACAATTTCGTTTCTTTTACAACTATTCAGTGATAAGAACTGTATAATTATGAATTAAGATTTACGTACTACAAAAACACGACTTTTATATCGTCTCTAGCTATCCATATTGTTTATTAGGATTAGAACATTTATAACTACAGTTGACATGCTGAATGAATGTTGTATTTTTTTAATAGCCTGTAAGATCCTAGGAAAAGACCTTTCCAGCAGCCCTCCAACCATCACAAGCGATCTGACTGAGCCAATTAGGTCATGTCTTGCAGTATGCTTAACGTATGATGATAATATAATCCTCTTTAACTCACGTCCAACTAGCTAGCCTAAAGTAACTTAGCACTTAAGTCATGGATACCAGCCCCCCTGGCCAAGCAGCCAATCTAGACGAACGCATAGAATACAAATGTATGAAACTCACGTATTACAGAGAAGACAACTTGGCCAACATTGTCATGTAAAATGTAAGAGAAGCTTTCAAAAAAAATTACATTCGTATTCTTTTCGTTCGAATAGAATGGCCACTTGGCTATAGTCTGACAAGTTCGAGCGCGACCTTCCTGCGGTCAGGAGGGTCGCACACGAAGTTGTCGGACTATAGGCACCCAGGTGACAGACAAATTCTAATATTAATCTACTTAAGAACAAAAATCTGTGTCCATCACACAAACTTTTGCTCTTCCAGGATTCGAACCCGGATCCTTTTGCCAAATATCCAGCCATCTGATTAAGTACCACGAGTGCCATTCCAAAGTGCAATGTAAAATAAGGAAATTGCGATGTTGTTGAATATAGCACAACACCTAAGATTAGACAAAAATGTAAATTATCATCAACCGATTGTCAGCTGGCAGTTTAACGTTAAGTCGACTGACATAATTATTGTGAAAACCTGAGGTGCTGTTGACTGTACGTACGTGCCATTGAACACAAAATAATTTTTAGAGAAAAAGGAACTTGTTCAATTTGACTTTTGGGATAGCTAGTGAAGATACAAAAAGTTTCCGTTCGTGAACAAAATTGTATTTATTTGTATTGCTGACTGACAGAAATATACGAATAAGGAACAGCAGCAAAAATAATAAATATATATATAGGAAAAGGGGTTTAGTAGTATTAGCAACAAAAGGTAGATACATACTTAGTAGGATATTAGAATGTGTAAATGTGTGTTGTTATTATTCATATACGACTTATTTATTAAGGTTCAAGATCTGGAAATATGTATATTAGTAGGTATAGGTGTAAGACTATTTCTTGTAAATGCTATTTTAGTTGGTAGTTAAAACTTTATGTCAGATTATACAAAAACAAAAATTATGATAACTACAAAATAACACAGGCGACTATTCTATAGTGGGAGAGGGGTGGAGGCAAATTAAAAATGCCAGTATATTTTGAAATTTTTGATTTCTTTTAATTATCTACGTTTTATAATGTCCTTAAAGTAGATAAATATTTCATCATAAGATATTTCAAATATTTGCAATGGTAATATTAATATTTTAATTAACCAACCAGTAGTATTATACTTAATCCATTAAGATAGAAGAAGCTTAATAATAGGAAACTACGACAAAACTGTTTATTTTTTCATTACATTACAACTACACTCTTATGTTACCAGTTAAATCTAACGCTAATATATACCCAAAATACCTAATATGAATAATGCATAATTTCTACTTAGAAAGACCTCAGTGTTATGACGTGATAGCACTTCAATTACATCAAATAATTCATCGCGTACAAGCTTTTCTTACTTTAGTGCTTCGATTATAGTAGTTATTTATTATAACCGTAATTAACTAATTATCATTAATGCTCATAAAAAGAAACAACAAGGAGTTTGTAAGTCTATCATAATTTTCTTTTTTATATATCGAACATAAAGTAACTTATGCGGGCTCGCGCGAGCCGGCAGTATGCGCCGGCGCAGACCGCCGACCCGCCACGCCCTCTACGCTCACGCGAACATTCTGCACTCGTTAGGGCTAAGTATATTTATTACCTTTACATATTACAAGAACATTACAACAAATCTAGATAATAGTCTTAAAATTGTTACATGCTTATTGAGGCGTCGGTCGCGGTCGCCGCTTCCAATTAATTACATTTTTAGGAAATAAACACGTGTGTGTATATATAGTGCCCCCACCTATGTGGAGTGGCGTAAAGTAAACTTATATATGTCGTAAGTAAACATTATTTTAAATATTGTACATCAGTCAAGAGTTCACCTAACAATTTTGTAATCTAATCAATTGAGAATTATGTACTTTATTTTACTATAAAAAATAGTTTAAAAATAATCAACATCAAATTTTTAATTAAAACAGAAATAAATAACAACTTGCTCTAATTTTTATAATAATTAATGATATAATTAACTGTAAAGCCCGTGCAATTTATTTTACGATAAAAACTGTCTCAATAATTACATTATATTAAATTCTAGTATAAATATGAGGTTTTATATTATTAATAATACCTGCATTGATTTTAAAATAAGTTTCGAAGAACTACAGTAAAATCGACTGTATGCGGCCGACACTTTAAATGCAAATTATTTAATTTTATTTAAGTCGACGAGTAGGAGGTGAACTTAATAAGAGTTTGTTGCTAATCTAAGTTTAACACTAGGGGTCTTGTATAATTAGTCAATTACGATAATAAGTTTATTTAATGAGTGGCACGACAACACACGTGTCCGTGCTGTGTGCGGCTACGTTAGTTATATAATACCAAAATACACTTTTACACAAACATGTTTCTTTTATATATCTACTGAATAAACATACACATATAAAAACCGCGTACACTATTATAATATAAAGTAATACAAACAAGAGTCGAAAAGTTAACTACACAACAGTTCTACAGTTAAGCCATGATTAAAATATTATTTCATAAACATTATTATTAAGATACAGTATATACCTTATGTCGATATTACTCAGTGTAATATTAAAATGCAAGGATTGCAAGTGCCGTCACTCGCGGTTTGTACAAAATTGTTTATCCCATATATATAATATAGTCTATGTGCGCCGGCGCGGAGGCGCGCGCGCCGCCGTCCGCGGCACGCATTTGACAGACGAGCCTCTAACGAGTCTTACCGTATTTGTATTTTGCTAACTATTTTAATTAATAAATTCATCCAATATTTTATGCTCTTCTCCTATATAATAATAATAATAATTAAAAACCCATATATCTCAATTGATTTTTCACAATAATTTGCACTAAGTTTAATGTTGAGTAACTCTAAAATTTCTAATACATATAATTTTTATTTAAATAAATTATACTCTTTATGTTAATTAGAAGATTGCCACGAACGGTACATTACAAACTAAGTTCTTAAATTGTTCCGAAGGTTTGTGAGTGCTGGGCACGAGCCCTTATCTACACCTTAGTGCTACCAATATCACTGAAAATAACATAATATAAATCATCTATATATTTCCTTACATTTTTAAGGCATATCGTTTCCTAATATTAAAACAGGTGTGAACAATTTCATCGTACTATCATCGGTGGTTGCACATTACATCTACAGTAAACAATAATTATAACCGAAAGGTGATACTGCAAAACGAACACCGAAGTCGATGTCGACGCGCAACCCGCGCGGGAATGAACAGAGAGAGACACTAGCCTACCTGACCTGGCGGGAGCGCCCGATTGGCCGGTCCACAGCCAAACACTATTACATTTATTACTCCATTATATTGTTACAAGGTACGAGTTTTAACTTCTTATTATACTGATTGTGTCTCAGTCGAGTAGTGTGTATCAAATAGAACTATAAGAAATGTACCAATATGCGCGTATCTATAATCATCACAATGTAAAGGCGATTCTATTTTACCGTTTAATTTGGGACCCGCACCCCTCGCCGCGGACATCGTCACTTATAATTTGCTTAATACACCTCACAATATTACTCATAGATAAATTATACTTTACTTATGGAGCGATCTTAAATAACCCTATAATCTAAACGATCATCAAATTATGAACTTCAATGTAGTCATTTAACAATTTGTCTATTAAAACATTATAACAACCCCTCTAGACATACAACGAACGCTGCTGGCGCGCCAGCCGCCGCGCGGCCGCCTCAGCCTCGCGATATTAATTACTTAGCTTACCACTAAAATTTTAATCAGTCGATCGGTCAAATGATTGAGCGATATATAGTACAGTAAAGGACTAACATTAAATTTAATCTAACAATGTTATTTTAAATTATAACTCACTTTGTAACGGGGCGGGGCGGCCGAGCGTCAGATCGCGTCGCTCCCTATTATGATAGCACTAACATAGCGGCCGTAGCGGCCTTCGAAAGCTCTATACAGTTTTAAAAATATTTGGCAATCACATAAATTAAAACTTTAAAACTATGTGACGAGAGATTGATTAAAATTATGCTTTACACACAAGTAAGTATAGATATATATTTATTAATATATACACAGGGTGTCCGCGCGAAGGATGCGAGAGCGGCGCCGTCGCCGGCGTAGTACCGAAAATCTATATCCTAAAATGCTTGAGCTTCAATACTTAATATACGTTATCCTTTGCTCGTTACCAATTTGGCATGTAAATTTAATTCATTAAAAGTATAAATTCAATAAAATAAAACTAAAATTGCGATAAAAAACTAAAATGCATATTAGAAAACAAATTAAAATTACGAATATTTATTTATACAGATTGTTCCCTGACGAATTAACGGGGAAAATTAAATATATTATAATACGTTCAGTCATACTATGTTTTGTTAAATATTAACACATAATTATTTCATTACATGCCTATCATTTCCTAAGTCTAGTGGGTGGTAAATAACCAAAATTCTAATATTAACCATACATACCGATATATATACCAAATATTTATACAAGTAATTAGCTTAAGTTAAGTTGTTTAGGTGTTTCCCTAAATTGGCCGTGTTTCGAGTCTGTCAAATGGCGTGCGCGACGGCGCGGCGCCTCGCCGGGCGGGCTCCTCCCACCAACGATAGGTACCACATTTATTAAAAGAAATCATTTCAAACCAAAATAAACTGTAATAAACCATTCAAAAAAGCCCGCATCCAAAAAGAATATTAAAAGCAAAGTTAAATTGTGTACTAGTCGTACACCAACTCGGCGTCCTTCCAGCAAACGGAGGGGTCGCGAAAACGGGGCAACTAATATCAAGAACCTACTTTAGCATCATGTCTAATTTGAACGCGCATCATTTTCCGGTGTCAGCTATGCCGTTACACAAGATTGAACCTTTCCAAACTTAAATATACCTTGAAATAATACAAATATCTAGTAGCTTGACCGTCAACTTTTATACCAAGTTTATTTTCTAGTTTTTAGTTAATAGAATTTTCCCTTAATTAATTACGCGTGTGGGTTTGTGTTAATGTAGTCGAGGTGTCTTATTCCATTGCCTGGCCGACTTTTTGCATGCAACTTTTATAAAATCTACAATCATCGATATTTAACATTTAAATTGTATCGTAATAAACTTACTCCATTACCTTCGACAGCGATTTCGATTATTTCGTATAAAAAGTTTGAAATTTAATACAGCAATTGCACTGTTCTACTCAATGTCTGCCTACACGAATGGTCAATATGAATTAAGATTTCGCGTCACGATTCGTGTTCGAGTCGGCTGCGATCATTCGAGTCGGCGATTCGATCGAGTCGCAGTGTGAATGAGGCCGCGTAGCACTGTGGTCCCTGACACTATTCACGCGGTACGTGTTCCGTACTCAGCACACGTCCAAAGAGCAGCACATCGAAAGCACGTGTATGTACCTAATAGAGACAAGGCGCGATAGTTCCAAAATAAAAGAGTGCCGGAAACGATAGATGATGGTAGGTAGACTACGAGACGCAACTACTTCAGACAGCTGTAAAAGTGAACAGTAAAAAGCTAGAAGAGCCGCTCCTCGGCGGCGGCGTAGTGCTGAATACGGAGCGAGTAGGAGGCGCGGGCGAGGTGTGTGCGTGGTGTGTGCGTGGGGCGGGACGGGCTAGTGGGCGGTGGTCGCGACTAGGCGGCGGGCCACTCCTTGGCAAAGTCGGCGGCGGCGAAGTGTTTGGGCGCGTGGTGCGGGTGGTGCACACCTGGCGGCTGGGCGGCGGGCGCGCCCGCGTGGTACTCGCCGCCGTAGCGCGAGCCGCCGCCGTACGACGAACCCTACCATCCGCACAGGTTACTGCCGGCCCAGCGGCCGCCCGCCCGACGAGATCGCTGGGATCCAGTCGCGCCGGGCGGCCGGGCCGGCGCGCGGCGAGCGTCAGCCTCCTCGACCCCGGCCGCTGCCCGCTACGCGTCGCCACGCGGCTACGTCGAGCCGAGGCATCGGCTCCCTCGCGGCCGACTCATGGAGGATCAAATGAGGCCAGACGTTTCAAATATTTATCCCATTTTATTTCATCATTTATGTAATGTTAGCTTAAAAGTTACTCGATTGCCAAAGTCGCTGTCGAGAGGCCGCATTCTATGATGCCCCATGATTATTAATTTAACACAGTTTGTATAAAAAATGCTGTGGTTACAATCGACATGATGATCGAATCAACTCTGAACACTTAAAGTACAGCTCTTAATATTAATTTTATCGATTAAATTAACTATTAATTAATGAACCTGTAACAATATGAAAAAATCCAAATTTTACTAATTTGTACTTTAAATGCCAATTTACAAGTGTTGAGATGAAACAAAGGATTGAATCATCCCTCACGGCTACAGTATGCTATATGAATATCGAATGGAACTAAGTAAAGCTTATATCTAGTGCGATGCGATGGCTTTTTGACGCGCGCACGCGTTATCGCCGCAATAACCGAGCCGTCCATAGTGAGAAATTGCCAGTGTTTCGCGACATTCCCCCATCCGTAACCCGCCCTTATGTCTAATTGTCTTTCTGGAGGAGCCACTCTTGTGGGCCCTGATCGACCAACTGGAAAAGAAGAATTACACGACATAAAGTCCCACTCGCCACATGTCGGATCTCTTAGCAGATTTATGTAAGTAGCGCAGCGCGTGAAAATGGACCAAAGCGTGTGATTTATCCCCGAGGGCCAGATGAAGTCAGGCGAGGATGGACGAGGGATGGGAGAGGTGGCCGGTGATGAGAGACCTTCAGCGAAACTTCAATGACAACATTAATCTTCTTGATTTTTCACTATGGATAGCGGTGCGACTGTCAACTAGTGTCTTGTAGGAGCGGCTAGAGTATCATGGAGCGCCGCGTC
>OZ008353.1:12684746-12719273 GCA_963931975.1 Cataclysta lemnata | reverse complement strand
CGATCGTACGATCGGCCTCTCCGTGTATCTTACGCGCTTAAGGCTAAGGACGGCTAGAGTACTCACCGTAGCTGCCGTAGCCCTGGGCGGGCGGCTGCGTGTGCTGCGTGTAGTTGTTGGTGGCGGGCCAGGCGGGCGCGTGCGGCGGCGCCTGCGGGGGCGGGCGGCGCGCCCCAGCCCTGGTAGTTGCCGGGGCCCGCGCCCGCGCCCGCCGCGCCGTACCCGGCGTACGAGGTCTGCCCGGGCGATGTTCCCCAGCCCTGGTATCTGGACACCGCACACGGCTCTTGTTGTATACTCCCGATACATAGCATTTTATTTGTAAATATGTATAGGTTATCTTTCTAGGTAACCAGTGATGAGGAAAGGGCAGCAGCGTTCCTCTTGTACCACCTAGCAATGTGCTGCGACTTTTGTGCCAGATAAATCACCTATTACATGGGACCTGACATGGTTGGCGAAGTGTGGGTGCTAGTTGACCTCTGCCTACCCCTTCGGGGATAAAAGCGTGATTAATGTATGTATGTAATCTTTCTATTTTTTTTTTCTATGCTGGCTTACCAAATAACGTAGAATAGCCAGCCCCGACTCATCCAATGGGTGTCGTAAAAGTCGACTAAGGAGATTGCCTGGTGTAGACCAATAAGCACCTTGGGGCACCCAAATGGCGGACGGCAAACAACAGCGTACCCAAAGAGGGTTAGTGTCAGGCAGGCAGCCGGCTGTAAAACCTAAGCCAACTACTTTGAGCAGTATGGATTGGAATGTTGTCATTCCCATCACTCTCTCCATTCATCGATCTCTCGACATGGTCCGTCCCGTCTATTTTCTGTACATTCATTCATCACTAGCACCTTTACGGTGTGATGGATGATATACATTAAAAGGGAGTGGATGACTTAATGACATCTGACCGATATGAATGGAAGAGCAAACATACTGCACCGACCCCAGATAGACTGGGAACAGGGCAGGGAGAAGAACGAGATGTAATCTTTCTATTTTTATTACATTTTTGTCAATATTTGTTTTTGTTGTAATGTGGGGACATTACTACTGAGAAGCAGGCTTATAGCACCAAGCTCATAATTTTGGCCACCCATCTAATACCAGTTTGATTACTTTGACTACGAAGAAATTGTTTTCAAGATTATTAATATTGCAATTTAACTGCTCTACCAAACAATTTAATTTACTGATATTTGAAAGGACACCTGTACAAACATAACACAAGTGCGTATGTGAAAGGTGACTCACCCTTGCATGATGTTAGGACCAGCCATTGGCATGTTGATCGGCGGTCCTCCCATCTGCCCGTTGTGGCCCTGGATCATGTTGATGGGCGCGGCCGCGGGGGGGCCCCACTGGCCCGCCTGCGGGGCGTCCCCGGGTGCACTCATGGCCCCACCGCCCATGCCACCAGAACCAGATCCCAACTTCCCGGAGCCGTCACGAGGCTCAGCACGCTTGATCTCCACCTGTGTTGCAATATAATATGGTTAAATAAGCAGCATATGGAATGGGCAGCGGCGTTTCTCTTATACCTAGCAATGTACTGCGACTTTTGTGCCCAATATATGGCAATCGGCTTGCCTATACATGGGACCTAACTTATTTGGCGAAAAGTGGGTGTCAATCCACCTCTGCCCTTCGGGGATATAGTCGTGATTTATGTAAAATAAGCACATGCCGGTTATTTTGTTCAACTTGCAACTATCCTTAGCAGTTTCTCTGTGACTTTTATCTATCTTACTTCTACAGTGACAAATCAAGTAGGTAAGCTACGTATTAATAAGAATAAAATATGCTATTTTTTGTTTTGTAGAAATCAATACTTTTTTTATTTACTATAACCAAGTATGGCTTAGATCTTAACACTACTACTATACTAGTAAGAGCTAAAGATAAAAAAATCTTTGTTGCAAACTTTGTAGACTCCTTAGTTCACTAGAATTAGGAGTATATGCTGATTTGTCTTTTTTATTCCACAACATTTAAACAAGCCAAATGCAGTGTTGCAATTGGCAACATTTAGATGTGGTCTTATGTATGTGTATTTTGTTCTAGTAAATATGTTAAAAAAGCTTAAAGAGAAATTTACCTGTTTGCCATTAAGGTTGATGAAGTGTTCTTGTGTCACTCGCTCGACGGACATCTCGTCCTCAAACGACAGGAAACCAAAGCCTATAAAAAGAATACCAGTTAAATTTAAAGTCACTTAACACCATTTTTGGAACTTCAATTCCTACTGGAAGTGCAAAGTACCTATGCACTTCTTTTATTCTGCCTAGAGTTCCAACTTTTATACATATCGCGGAAGTATAAATTAAACTAGTCAATATAAAGTTATTTTTCAAAGGAAACCAAGGTAAACATGACGAATTAAATTACTATTGGTCTAAAATATTTTGATGGTTATAATCCTGTGTCCACTCACCCCTGGACTTCTTCTTTTCTTGGTCATACATAATCACAACCTCCATGACCTTCCCATAGCGACCGAAGAAAACCCTTAGGTCGGTCTCGGTGATGTTGGAAGGAAGGCCTCCGAGAAACACCTTAGGGTATCCGCCGCCACGTTTTGGCTTCTGCAGCGTGCGAGGGTTGCACGGTTTCGGGTCGATTGTTCTGGATTGAAGATAATGAAAGTTTTAGTTAGAAATTTAATTAAAAACAGTGGATCCAAAAATACTGGAGACTACTTGCAAAAGAACAGTACCTATGCGTAAGTCTATAATCAAGCCTTATATTTTAGATAAGACAATCTCGTCCTAACCTAAACAAGTACTGTGCAAGATAACATTTCTAACAGCTTACTCTAATGAAATTTCTTTTTTTTTTATGTTACACGCACTATGCAAGTCCCGTAAACTATGAAAAGTTGACATTAGGTTCAGTTACGAGATGACAAGAAGTGCCTTTGGATTGATTACCAGTTGAAGGAATTACCTTAATGGAATAATTCATAATATCAAATCATATTAACCCATCTGTTTTCCATTACAGTTCATTAGAAACAATTTTTTTTGGTAGTAGTTACACCTAATGCCCGCCAAACCAGTCCATCTAGGTACATAATCTAAATATCTTCTGGTAAGCAAGGCTAATATGTTATGTATCATGAGGTGCAGTCGTGTATGTATAAAAATTTGTTTTTTAAAAAATGTCTAATTAAGACCACCAGCATAAGCATAAGCTTGAAACTATTGACTTTTTAAATTTAAACTTTTAATGTGAACAGTTGTAGCAAACGTCATACTTTTGGCTCATGGGAGCAAAAAGTTAGTAAGGTTCGCATTTTACTTTACCACAAACATCTGAACGTACCGACAGCAAATGACGCTGAATGCACTGCCTGGATGTGGACAAAGTCGCTATAATATAGATTCCTTTATATTTATACACATTAGGGTGGGGAAAGTATTTTCGTATTGTACTGAGGCACCACAAAAAAAAGGGAATTATATTTTATCACATTTAAGACGCCGGCGAAGAACTAGGTATACGTAGGTATTCCAAACCCCCAATTAAAAAACATTAGAGTATACAGAAAGCAACGGGACTAAGAATATGGTAATACTAGAAATATGGTATATGTATATGACAGAACATCGGGAATTTGTAATTATGGACACATGTCACATAAGAAAAGATTGATTACTGACAACGAAAAGTGGATTATCTACAATAGGAATGTACGAAAAAAGATAGGTCAGGCCAGGCTCCACGAACTGTTGCAAAACAGGAATAACACTCATTAAGAGATGCTGTGTATGATGGGATTGGAATATATCGTTCATTCTTGGTACATTTCTCTTAAAGTTTTTGATTGTGATACGTGCGTTTCCGATGTTTTTAAAGTTTTTTTTCTCTATTATATAAGTCATTAAATTACAGCAAAGCAAAATTAACCAAAACAATTACAGTGTGATTGGGAACAGTATCTGAGGTATCGCGAGATACAGAATCAATTTGCTTACACCTAATTATATGTAGGTACTAAATGTGCTAACATATTATTAGCTAACATATTATTGTTTGTTTCATCAATGGATCATTATCACCAGCCTTTTGAAGCCCCACTGCTGGGCACATCACTCACAAGCCTTTCCTATGGATTGAAGAAGATGGGAGAATGGGCCATACATAACCCACCACGATAACCCAGTGCGGATTGGTGGGTATTAAAGACTGCAAGTGCCGCCCAGGGACCAACGGCTTAACGTACGTTCCAAAGCACGAAGCAACTCGAGATAATATACTTTTGGTCACCCATCCTGTTACCGGTCTTTATTATTATTTATGTCTTAGCGAACATTGCTTAGTTTATGCAATCGCATACCGAGTGCGGTAACCACTGAGCTGTCGAACTACTCAGAATGGATAAAATAAGAAAAATCACATGAGTAATGAGTTAAAAAGTGCTATATGCTGATTTACTGTAATATCGAATTGAATAAGTATAATTTTAATCCTAATTAGGTAAGCAGTTCACTAATAATATGTATTCAATTGTAAGGCACACGTCATTAAAATTTAATTATTGTTCAACCTAGATAACTTAAGTGATATACGCACACAATACATGATACATCCCACAATAGCTTCGTAATCGAACTAGGTCAATAAAGAGACTGTCGGTAAATTTTTGTGCGTTACTCATGATATGTCGACGTCTCTAATCAGTTTTTACAAGTAACTGCTCTGCTATCTCCAAAGACAATGATTTTTTTTCATCAGGTACATATTTCTTTTTAATATTGTAATGTAAGTAATGCTTCTCAAAGTCTAGTATAAAATACCTTTATTACTGCCGCACTCAGAGACGTCAAATAACGTTAATGAGTACTTAACGTCAAAAAATGAGAATTCAAAACTAGTCGCTATTCTTGCCGGGTCTATGGTCTAGATTTGAATGAAAATTTTTGACATTAAATACTCATTAAAGTTAATTGAAGTCTCTGAGTGCGGCAGTTAGACCTGCCCAAAGACCATTAATGATGGAAAACAAATATATGCAACAAGGTTAATAAAAAAAATATCTTTTTATAATTATTTGCTTTGCTCATACAATTAGTAACATAATACCACAGCATCAAAGCATTTCCTTTAATAAATATTAAATTTGAAAGAATTGCACTACTTTTAATGGTGACCATAGAATAATTAAAACAAGGGAAATATTTTACATACAAAGAAAAGAAAAAGAAAAAAGATGTCCGAAATATTTCGAAAAATTAAAATTCTGTCCAGATGGGAAAGAACACATGAGTAAATATTAAAAAAATAAAAATTTACAACTCTTTTTTATTTTTGTACATACATACATACATAAATCACGCCTATATCCCCGAAGAGGTAGGCAGAGGTGAACTAGCACCCACGTTTCGCCAGTTATGTTAGGTCCCATGTAATAGGTGGCGAGCCTATTGCCATTTATCGGGCACAATAGTCGCAGTAGGTAATAGCTAGATGATATAAGAGGAACGCTGCTGCCCATTCTTCATCACTGATTTATCCTTAGTCGCCTTGTACGACACCCACGGGAGAGATTTGGGGTGGTGACAATTGTATTCTACTCTGCCGTCACCACACGGCTGTCTGGCATTTTTGTAACATGAAATATATGTCAAAATAAAGTGAAATATAATATCTTGAACTCTAAAAAATAGATTTTAGTGAATAAGGACACCCTAATATAACATCTATATTTGTTTTGTAATTAAAATATTATTTTTACAATCACAAACCATCTTAAATAAACTGGTAGTCAACATGGCATAGCTATTCCGCGGTTTATTATAACGCAGGTTATTATAACTTGTTTTTATTTATAAGGCTGAAAGGGTTCTGAGAATGTACATCTTAAGACTATTGAAGGAAAAGGTTTCCTCGCATCTGAATTAAGCCCAAGAAAAATGTAAATGCAATTTTAATTCAAGTAGCTTAATTCTAGTCATTGAAAATAAATAGCAATTCAAAACAGTTCACTCTGACATTTTCATATAGTTAAAAAAATTAAAGCTATAATATGCAGACAAAGATCACCTAATTTTTTATCACATATGCAAAACTATTACATAATAAACTTATATCTAATACAACTACATAGTAATAAATTATCAGTAGTATTCATTAAAAATATGCATCATACCTGCCATCCAGTTGGTGAGGACCATTTTGCAAAACCACATTGACCAGAGAAGGTTCAGCAAAGGTCACAAAACCAAAGCCCCTGGAGCGACCTGATTCGCTATTCTTCATCACCACACAGTCGATTACGTCCCCATAGCGTGAAAAGTAGCGCTGCAGATTCTCCTGGGACGTTTCCCATGACAGACCACCAACGAACAGTTTTCTATGGAATAAGTTATTTTTTAGTACTATGAAAGTAGTTTACTCTGAAAAACAAAAAAGTTTGATTTGTTCCTGTGTTTCGCTATCATGAACTGTAATATCCATGTGCATTATCTAATTTGTATGGAATCTTATCTAGTTTAATAATATAAAGTTATTACACTATACCATTAACTATAAAAAGAAATGTTTGCCATTATTTCACAACTTAACTTTAAGATTACTTTCTATTATATTAAAAATAATATGGCAAGTTTCACCAACTATTATTTATCTTATTTTGAATCCTTTAAAACAAATGTTTTTCTCACTACTAAAACAATCTAGGTAATCTAAAGCTTGGTTTAACAAAAAATATTCAACCTACATAGGTACAGTGTGATGTGTAACAAAAGCTGTTAATCAGCTGTTTCAATAAACTAGGTGTTTGATGCACATTTTTATAATAAATAACCTTAAACATGCTTGTAATAAATTCCAAATATATTTACTATAGTATATTTCCAAAATAACAAGGCATGGTAGGTATATAAGTACAAAATCAGGTTCCACATTTAGAAAGGTAAAATGGAACAATGTTAATTTGTTTCAATAATTATTGACTGGTAATGGCATCTAGTTAGCATTATAATTATTATCTAATGTTCCTAGTTAATTACTGTTTGATTGTAATACTTGGAAGGCATAACATTATTTCATGCTTATAAAAAGACCACATGCTAGTAGACAGTGCTTACTTAGCACAATTATTATAACTTAGGTGAAAGTTACATTCACTTTAGAAGTTTAATTTAGACACCTGCTTATTGGGTCATAGAAAGCACTTTTGGGAATTAAAATTTATTGTGTTCCAAGTCAAAGCTTACAGAAGATATTATGTACTATTTATCTATACCTATGTGATGTATAGTATAAAATAACATGCTGAAAAAAAACGGTGATAATGTATTGTAACCTCCAACGTGAGTGGTATAGTACATTCACAAAATAAAATGTCAATTACAACAATACGAATTTTAATATTTATTTGCAGTAATGCCAAAAAACCCCATGCGTCTCCTACTCTCATCGATTCAATTAAAAGGTTATATCTGACAGACGCCGTGGCATAGGCACCTGGTTAACCTTTATGCAAATGAATCAGCACGTTTTCAGAATCTTGCAAATGAATCCGAACAACGCGGCACTTCGAAGTTCGAACATTGCTCTAATAACCTCATTAGCTAGCAATCATACAAGTCGTTGTTTTCTGTAAAATATGCGACACCTAGGTAATGTCCTGACGCGAATTCCGCGATAAGAGAAAGCGGTGATTAGTCACAGAAAGGTTAAACTTGATTTACTGCGACGTATTACTATCACAAATCGAAATCAATTCCATAAAAACGTAGTGTTTTGCTCTTTCAGCAACAATTATGATGATTTTGAGATATTAAATAATGCATATTGGGGAAAGTAAAGGCTGCCATGATCGCTACGCAAGTCGTATAGCAAGGCTTGGGGTCGGTGGCCGCTAGCCGGTAAGAGGCTAATTGAAGGAACGCGGACTTTGCCAAAGTCATGTAATCTAGAACAATTATATGAATTATTTTGAACTTCAAACAAGAGGTTTGCATAAAGTTAAGCTTGCAAATATCATTACTTGGTTAGCCTCGCTGGCTAATGGTGAAATGCGACACACCAAGCGAACATGCAGTTTGACCTATTATAGTTGGCAGACTACGTACCTAAATCCATTTACCAACACAAATAATACATTAAAATAAACTCACCCCTTCTCGTCATCATCCATGTCTGGATTCATACGCATAACTTACTACTAATTAAAAATAATTGTTGGCACCGGTAAGAAACCTAAACCACACAAGCACAGACCCACACGAACGATTATGGCGGACCAACCATATCCGCTTTCTCAAAACGTAATGGAAAACGGAAGTTGTCAAACTCCCAAATCTTAAAACTACTTTTAAAGTCCGTCTTTGCAAAAGTATATTTTTACTTTTTTTAGAAATCAAGTAAAAAAATTAAATATTTAATAAGAGGTACAAGCTACACTATCGATGCTAAAACTCAAAGTGAGGCTTAAATAGTTTTGCAATTGAATAGTCGAAAAACCGCGTAGTGCACTAATCCGCCATAAGATGCCGCTTTTGTTGAATGAGATATGTTGCCATATCAAATAATAAGCAAAGCTTAAACTGATTTTTTACAGTATGTGCATATTATGTTAAAATAAATTATAAAATTTTAATATTTATTAGAAAATGTAGATTTCTGATTACATTAAAATTGATTTCCGAATCTTGGTTTAACCACAAAGTCCAAATTCAATACCAAAGAGTATATAATACACTACGTTTAAGAGTCGGGACTTCAAACAAGCTTTTTGACAATTTTGATTCTCAGTTTAGGCTAAGATCTCGTACCAACCAACAGATACAGATAAAAAGTAATGCCAACATACTACAAAAGCAAACTAAGGATGTGGTGTACGCTACAGAATGTGTCGATATCGATAAAAACGAATGGGTACCCCCCCCCCTGCCTTGCAGAACTTGCAGACAGGTTTTTTAATCCTACAAAAGCAAAATAAAAAGCTCTGTTCGTTTGAAAATATTGAGTATTATTCAATTACGTGTAATTATTTAATACAATTTATTTAACAACAAAAAATAAAAGTTATGTTTACAATGTGGAAATTAAAATTGTTGGAAATTTTCTGATCTCATATTCTAGGCGGAGTCTTCAGATGTTAGCTAATCGATCAACACACGTTTTTGCAATGTTGTGTAAGCAAGTAAGCAGGACATTTAGATCTGAAATAATAAATAGAGATTAGTAAATATATCGTTTGAGTTTACGCCGGTCATCATCAATTCAATTTATTGTTCACCACTTACCATAGCGGACTATGTGTAACGCGCCCGAAGGTCTGGTTCTGCCCAATCAATGAAATCTGGTTCTGAAATAAATTAATAATAAATAAATTAATAACCACTCATTAGCTTCAGGAATTGAGCTATCAAACCATATCGGAAAGATAGGTTATTTAACTCACCAATAGAGGCGCTTATGCGGTTGCAGGCAACGATCACACCCGACGGGCATCGTGTAGCAAGGCGGCAGTCACGCTGTCTTCTTCTTCTAGTGCCTCTTCAATTCGGAAGATAAGCCGTCAGCTTTTTATTTTCATCTCTGTCAGTCGCAAACCGAAACAGCTTTTCAACGGGGTTAATGCCGATCCACTCTCATATGCTTTGCAGCCATGACTCTCATCGCCTTTCAACAAGTCACGCTGTGATCTGAAAAATAAGTGGAGTTGAACACAGAAGAACTTTTGATGATGATAATGAGAGATGAACACATGCGAATAATTTTGCGCAATGTTCTGCATTATATTAAAACTCATACAACAAACTTTGTTGTTAATGATGTTAGCTATCTAGTCATGGGAGGTTTTTGTTGTTTTATAAATAACCCTATATATGATATACTATATTATAATATATTGCAATAGACAATATTTATATGTATTAAACTAATGAAACATCTCAAGTACATTTAATACTCAAATTTACGAAAATAGATTTTTTATCGATAATTTGGTAAGTAGTAGGTAAGGACATCGCTACAGCGCATATGATTTTTGATTAAAGTGAGCAGAACTTATTTCTAATTACTTAGTGTTTATATAATAACATGGAAAACTACTTACCGCTTCTCATCTTGTGGGAATTGGCCATGAAAACCCTCTTTTGGTTTAATTTCCTACCAGATTTTAGTCAACATATTTCACACCTTTTGTAAAAAATTTCGCTGTTATGCACATAAATAAATGACACAAACTAGTTAGATATACACTAATGATAATTCACTAAAGACAATAAATAGGCACAAGATGGAAAACTAAACTAAAACAACGCTTTAATTTATATTTTCAAAACGGCATAGTGACAATGACATTAGTGACACACTCCGGCAGCGCGAGACAAGGAAGGTTAGATCGGAAGTAAGAGACAAAACAAGTCGCCATTAAAAATTGCCTAAACTCCATACATTTTTTCTGCAGTATGGAGTTTCGCCAGGCTGTTCAATACTACGAAATGACATAGCATTGGCAATTATTATCTGTGCCACGCGCGGTGGGATGATCATGGGATGCACAGAACAGTAAATGGGATGAGTACGTGGAGTGTGAGTTGTATATAGCCAGAGACTACGGGTTTCTTTACTCAGCTTACCAAAAAATGTTTTTGTTTGTAGTGTAGCCGCAGCATTGAAGGATATTGTAGATATTGTATCAATCTTCACGATAAATAAAATACCTGATGTCGGCGATGTACGGTTGTTAACAGTCGTACTTAGAGACGTCAATTAACGTTAATGAGTAGGTAATTAATAAAAAAAGTCATTTAAATCTAGACCATTGACCTGAAAAGAATAGCGACCAGTTTTGAATTAAGCCAAGATACAGGCATTGCTTAGTTTGGGGACCTCTGAACTGTTAATTGTACTGATATAATTGTACTGATATGTAAAAGCACTTTAATGAACGCTGTATGTCTTGGTGGTCTTGAAGCAAATTAGAACTTGCTACGAATGTCGAATTACCTAGAAAGATAGGATATCCAAATAACGAGTTGAACTCGTTGTTTGCTATTCATTATTCTCCTATTAAACATGTTTACGGGGATCGATGATCCCATTATTTAAGTGAGGGCTGAGGGCAAAAAATCAACGTCTTTCTCCTCCCATTCCTCTCATGGTGTCTGCAACAACTTTCAACTTATTTTGAATTCACCTGTCCGTCACTTGAAAGGTGTAAGTATGATTTTAATTTAATAACGCACTTTAACGCAGCAGTCATTGAATGCGCGGCACAGATCAGTGGGTATAGGTATAATAGGTACACAACGCAGCGATGAGTAGGTAGGTAGGTACTGTTATAACGTACCCGTGGATGTCGGTAACAATAGGTCATCCCTGTCCCCGTAGTACGAGACGTGGACAAAATCTCCTCGGGGAAAAGATAATATTTTGCCCTCGCTCTAACTCCCACTAAATTCAGAGACAAAACAAGTAGTGGACAATTTTTTGTCCACGTCCCGTGCTAGCCCTACCGGATGGGTGTTAGTCCCAGATATAATGTTGATATACACCAAAGCCTAGTCCTTCCCCGCCGCAGCAGTACGCTTCCAAGCGCGCGGCTAGCGTAGGTACTGACCGGGTCCTCCTCCTCGACGGCCGTGTCTGCCAGGGACGACACCCCCAATCCTCCATCCATGTCAAAGGGAAAAACACGTGTCGCCCCCATCCTGGCCGCTTTGGCGATAAGCAGCAATTATAGCAGCAGTACCGTATTTTGGAAAGTTGTAGTGTCGCTAGTGGTGAACAAAGAGTGTTATTGCAAATGTCAAAATCTATATGGGGTAAATTGTAGTTCGAATTTCTCACCACCTGCTATGATAAATTGTAGGCACTGCAGATACATCATTTATCCTATAGCCCCCGAAGGGGTAGGCAGAGGTGAATTAATTAATACCCACGTTTCGCCAGTTTCGCCTATTAGATTAGGTCCCATGGTCCCATGTAATAGGTGGCGCGCCTACTTATTTATTTGGTAATAGGTAACAGGTACATATACACAACATTACTAAAGTTACAATTGCGATGCTGTGGGTAGTCTAAAAGGAATGCTGCTGTCCATTACTTATTGCGTTTCAACCTGTCGGTCGCCTTGTACGACACCCGCGGCAGACTGCCGTCCCCACACGGCAACTGCAGATATAGATGCAAATAACATTTCAGGACGGACAAACATTAATATATTTCTTAAGCTACAATTATATAAGGATAAATGAAAGACAGTTTGATATGTATTAAATTTGATTATCGGTTAAGAAATATTATTCATCTTCATCAAAATCGTAATGAAGTACCGGAACTGTAGCAACAATGACTGGTATGTCTTGGCACACTGTTAGATGGTATACCAATTTTAATGCAACCTGAAAATATAACATCTTATCTATTATTTTGAAACTGAAATTTAATTCTTAAAGTGAAAAGAGTGAGTATTTCAGGCCACTCTTTAAGAAACTGCAGTAGGTAGATATAGGTACTGTGGTACAAATTCCGACGAGAGATAGGTAGACAGACAGTCAACAGCATGCCATAGTCTGATAAAACTGACAAAACTATCAAATGACTCCAACAGATTGTTCACCTTAACTTGTTTGACGTAAAGCACAAAGTCTATTGAGAAAATACACATAGTAGTGGCATACATAGCGCGTTTGGCCTGCGATTGCGTAAACTAAGTAATACTCGCTAAGGCCGGTCATTGGATGGGTAATCAAAAATTTATTCTCGAGTTCCTCCGTGCTTCGGAAGGCACGTTAAGCCGTTGGTCCCGGCTGCATCTGCATTCGTTAATACCCACCAACCCGCACGGGGCCAGCGTCGTAGCCGGGTTATGGCCCAATCTCCCTATATTCTTCCGTCTATAAGGAAAGGTATACACTATTCGATTTTAATTTTAACATTATATAAATGTTAGAAAAATTTGTACAAAGATTTTGGTGGTTAGAAAAAGAATTTCGAAAAATTTTGATCTTGAGGCGGGAATCGAACCCCGCCTCAGGAAGGTATACATTAAAGGGCTGGTGATAATGATACACATAGTTATTATATATAGTTAAGAACAAACACAATCTACTTACAGACCGTATTTTAATTAACAAGATACATTTCTCGCGTTAAACTGTCAAAACTCCATAGATTTTTGACAGTTCAGAGCGATAAATGGCTATATCATACCGTGTTTCGGTGGCGTGTTTCTTGCTAAGAGGGCGGTAGATAATAAGTAAATAATGAATAAAAAGTCCTTACTCTTAAAACATAAGAAATGCCAATCATAGGCTCTGTTGTGAGTATACTTGAGGGGGTTAGGTGTGGTATTTCCATCATCAAATAACATCTCACTTGCTCCCCATTGAGAACCGAAGAGTCCTTTACATTGCAAACCTCCTTTTCCTCGTCTTTGTATCCCTCGGTTACAACAAAGTGCAATTTCTGTAATAAGTAATAATAGTAGATTTATATCGCACTCTTACTGCCGCACTCAGAGACGTCAATTAAGTTTAATGAGTATTTAATGTCAAAAAAATTTATTCAAATCTAGACCATAGACCCGGCAAGAATAGCGACTAGTTTTGAATTGTCGTATTTTGACATAAAGTACTCATTAACGTTATTTGAAGTCTCTGAGTGCGGCAGTTAATAAAACAACGACCCAATTATAAATTTTGCCAAAATGAGTTATAGTAAAATATCGGCCTAAAAGATGAAGCTCTACAACTTTAATCTATAATTTATAACTGTAAGAAAAAACATGCTTTTTTTCTAACGGAATAAGGGAAACAAAAAAATGATTTTGAGTCTATCCCCCGAATACAGAAACGCTACTCAAATTTGGGACACTGCTTAAAAAGATAAGTGGACATTACCTGTCAGAATTTGTATGGAAAAACGTCAATTTTAAATGTTGACAACATTTAAATGTTAAGCAAGACTCAAACTTTGATTAGCGTTTCTGTATTCGGGGCTATATATTCCTGTATGTGTATATATTCGTGCGTGCTAGGAAACAGTCAAAAATAGTTTATCGACGATTCCCAAAAAGTTTGCGATTTTCAATTCGGTCTTTGTTTTAATAAGAGTGCGATGTGTATCAAGGAAGATAAAACAAAGAAAGCACCAGATCGCAACAATTTAAATATGCGATGTGAGGCTTTCTTTTTTAACGCCAGAGGTAATATCATAGTTATAAGTCGCAAGTCCACTTTATGGTCAGGTGTGACATGAAATTTATTATGCTGCTGTTCGATAGCGCAGTGGCATAGGGCGCTGGGTCTGCGATTGCGTAAACTAAGCAATGTCCGCCATGGCCCGGTCATGGGATGGGTGACCAAAAATTTTATCCTCGCGAGCCAAATAATTTGCTCATTGTAAACCCATTCTCCCCCTTGGGTTGTCCAAGAGCAAAAAAATATATTGTGGTACCCCACAGAGGACTGGTATAGGCTTGGGGACCACGGGCAATACAATAGCGAACCCAAACCATGCGAGCATTCCTTTCTATCCTAGATCACAAATATTATCAAACCGCAATACACCTACTTACTTGAATTAACGATACGACGACTTTGCATATTTTTGTCCTTTGTTCATTTTTAATCAATATCTCTATTGGAATTATCTGTTTCGAAGCGAACCCTTTGTAGGTTTTTAGTGATAATTCTATTTGCCCTGTGTTCCAAAACGTCGTCTTTACTTGGCTGTGTGCAGGTTTCTGTAAAATCAAAACTTATACATCATACATACATAAATATGTCACGCCTTTCTCCCACGGGGGTAGGCAGAGATCACTTCTTTCCACTTAAATAAATAAATAATCTTATCCACACGTAAAATCCAATCATCACATTAATGTGAGGAACATGCTTGTAAAAATCAATTAGTGCGAACGTAACGGGGTGTTAGAAAATAAGCAGTTATTTTCAAATTCCACTCACCATAAAAGTTTCATCAGAATTCAAATTGACATTACTCAATACAATAAATTGCTTGTCAACTTTGTGCTTATTATTGCTATTTATTTTAATCCAATAGTCCACTTTTCCCGTGGAGCTCACGAAACTTGAAGGTAAATCTTCAGGCAACACAAAATGAAATGGGAAATCATAAACACCTTGTTTCACATTTGTTCCTGAAAATTGAATATTAAAAAATAAATTACTATAATTAAACAGACACGCTATAGGAACCTTGCTAAAAAAAGTTTATTTTAATAAATCGAATACACATTTCAAAGGAAATGAAGCCAGAAAATTATCCAAAAATTACCTATATATCCTGATGCGGGAACCGAACCCGCGTCCTCGGCAATCCAGGCATCCGGTAATGCCTATAGATACCACTCGGCTCTTTTTTATGTGACTTTATTTTCTTTAAAAAATACAATATTGGTACAAAGTTCACTTACGCCATCTAGCAATAAACTGCGATTTACATGCCCAAATGATGGCAATAGGCCCTTTCCCTATTACACGGGACCTAACACAATTAGGCATCCATAAGGTTTGTATTTAAGCGGCGATAATTACCGTTTATGCTTTCAAAAATGTCTATATTTATGTATAAAAGTTTCTTCTTTTGGGAATAGAGCTTGATATAAGGGGTCACTGGTTTCGGCCTCGACCAATGTGCCTTGCACCTTCCGTATACTAAAAACTCGATATCTGAAAGAGCAACGTCGTAAGCAGTTAATGATCTGTGAAATTATTTACCAAATAATATAGAAATTTGTATGTAACATACCAGAGGAACTCGATAGCGCAGTGGCTTAGCGCGCTCCTAAGCAATATTCGCCAAGGCCAGTCATGGATGGGTGACCATAAATATATTATCTCGAGTTACTCCGTGCTTCGACAGGCACGACGTTAAGCCGTTGGTACCGGCTTCAGTACGAATCCACACTGGGCCAGTGCAGTGGCGGGTTGTGACTCATTCTCCCTATGTTCTTCCATTCACGGAAAGGCCTGTGCCCCAGCAGTAGGCACATTAAAGAGGTGTGTGCCGTGTGGTGACGGCAGAGTAGAATACAATTGTCACCACCCCAAGTCTCTCCCGTGGGTGTCGTACAAGGCGACTAAGGATCAATCAGTGATGAGGAATGGGCAGCAGCGTTCCTCTTATACCACCTAGCAATGAACTGCGACTTTTGTGCCCGATAAATGGTAATAGTCTCGCCACCTATTACATGGGACCTAACATAATAGGCGAAATGTGGGTGCTAGTTCGCCTCTGCCTACCCCTTCGGGGATATAGGCGTGATTTATGTATGTATGTATGTATGCTCGATGGGCTGGTGACTGAGCGGCGTTATCGTAACAATCGTGTAGTCAGTGGCGTTTCTGTAGTCCTCTAGCTGAAACAGAAAATAACAAATAAAATTAATATAGTCATTTGTTATTACTATGTCTATGCATTTGTTATTTTCTGTTTCAGTAACAAAGGACGGTGTCTATTTGACACAGTTTCAATGGAAATTTGAAACGTTAGTGAGACACGACTTGTTAAAATACCAAAATTAGGCGCCAGACCACCAAAAAAAACCCATCAACAGGTTTTAGGATTAAATACTTCCGTTTAACCAGCATGAATGCCAGGATTCGAACCCGAGTGTCTGTAGCTTCCGGTAATATCGGAAATAACCACCTTTTACAGTTTTAATTATTTCCAGCCGCACTCAGGTAGGTCAATTAATTAATGTATCTACTAAATACTCGGAGTAAATTACTCTGAGACTAAATACAAAAAAAATCAAAACAGTTAAGTTTAGACCATTGGCTAGACAAGAATAGCGACTAGTTTTGAAATCCTTTAATTTAAAGTCATATCTTAGAGTATGGTTTGTGTCTACTTACTTCGCTTCGACCATCTACAACTATAACTATGGCAACAAAACGATAATCAAATAGAAAATTAAATAGGTACAACATTATAATACATTACTGTTTATTTTTTGGCTGTTCTTGAATTCTAATCTCACGAAACCGGTAACAATATCACCACAGTATAAACTTCCAGTAGAATCACTATTTAAAGTTATTACACAGCTATCCCAAGGCATTATAACATACTTAATTATTTACCGAAATATTAACAAGGTATTAGCACTTGAAAGGGACTCTGGTAATTTGGCTTAGTTATCGGTATGATTATTACTGATACGGTGTTATCGCTATCGAGATTCCAATTTTATTCAGTAAGAAAAACTCGTAAGTGTATTAAGAAAAAATATTCATGTATGCGTGGGGTGATGACGGCATATGATTACAAAAATACAACACTCTCCAGCATGCTCGGGATGTCGAATAAAAGGCGACATCATAGTGATTAATATTTGTTGGTTATTTGAAAATTATTTAACGCAAGCATCAGATCAGAGGAAAAAGGGTAGCGATGTGGGTTTATTAGTGCCTGCGGTACACGACAATACAATAAAATTAATTTGAAAATTAACAAATGCTTGTTCTAATAACGTTAACAAATTACTTAAAGTTAAATAGGTACTATTGTAACACCATCAGTGAGACACGATTGTTAAAATTACAACGATAACAGAAAAATAGTATTAGAAAACAACAAGTTGTTTAATTGTAAATAATAATGCGCTATTGGTGTAGTTGACGGCTTGACGGCCGGCTTGGTCGAATGCTCAGATTGCTGGGTATTGGCCAAGAGGTCCCGGGTTCGAATCCTGGTAGGGGCAAATTTTGTAATAAACACTAATATTTGTTCCCGAGTCATAGTTGTGTATTATGTTTATGTAGTATATTTTCAACATCTATATACATATTATTCGATTTTAAATTTTAACATTAAATAAAGGTTAGAAAAATTAGTACAAAGAGTTAGTAGTTATAAAGAAAACCCAAGCTTAACCGAACGCACGGTATTTGTAAAAATATCTGCTTTGGAATGTTTGAAATTTATTTCTACATTGCGAGGGTACCCGTTGGCTTACAACGTGAAGTGTAAAGGTTAGAAAAATTTCGGTAAATTAATTAGTGTCTTGGGTGGCCGAGCGGTCAGGCACCTGCCCGGATAGCAGCGGACGCGGGTTCGATTCCCGCCTCAAGATCATAATTTTTTTGAAATTCTTTTTCTAACCACCAAAATCTTTGTACTAATTTTTCTAACATTTATAAAATGTTAAAATTAAAAATCGAATAATTTCTAAAGCAAACCCAAGATTAAACGAACGCACGGTATTTGTAAAAATTTCTGCTTTGGAATGTTTGAAATTTATTTCTACATTGCGAAGGTATCCGTTGGCTTACAACGTGAAGTGTAAAGGTTAGAAGAATTTCGGCAAGTTAATTAGTGTTTTGGGTGGCCGAGCGGTCAGGCACCTGCCTGGATAGCAGCGGACGCGGGTTCGATTCCCGCCTCAAGATCATAATTTTTCGAAATTCTTATTCTAACCACCAAAATCTTTATCTATATATATAATTATATAAAAAATATGTTTGTCATCTAGTATCCATAACACAAGTGCTTAGGCTACTTACTTTGGGCTAGATGATAGGTGTGAGTGTAAAAATATTTATTTATTATAGTATTGGCATAAAATGTGGGGTACATACGGACGGGGACAGCTAAGAGTATTTAATACACTATGGGGGACAGATTTAAATGATGTGTCATGTTGGAAGATATTATTACCAAGTACTATGTAAATGCAAAACATGTTATAAAAAAATATGTTGGTCTTCTTGAATAGCCGAATATCAATTATTGCAATTAGATATTCAGCAGAAGCCAAATATAAAAAAGGAAGTTACATTGGGGAAACATAAGACAGCCTCAGGATGAAGTCTAATATTTGAACGATATCTCATGTTCCACTGGTGATTTGGTTTTTTAGCTGTTTAGCCAATTTTCCACTATTTACATTTAATACATATTAATTTTTAGTTTTACGTAGTCTTTGCTTTTTCGAATTAGACAAAAATGTCGTAGATTGTCTATCGTTGGTTTTACTATTTATGGTGTAGAATTGACATTAATGACATATGTCATAGTACTATTTGACAAATTGACAATCGATGTACTTTTTAGTCGGAATTTCGTGGTGTTTGTTCCGATTTAATTGTTTATTTATGATAGCTTTGATAAAATAATTTATTTAGAATTTTCAAAAATCAATTTGTGTTTTCTGTTGTTTACTTATTTGGGCAATCTATATATTCATTGCACACGACCTATACATTTTGCGTACGATGTGTTAGGTTATGTTATGCCCTTCATCATATTATTAGAAAAAGTAAGTAAATTTACAACTAAGTTACATTCGCAGATCGCATCGCAGTATCATAATTGTGCGTAGAATATTATGAGAATTACGCGCCATCGCGTGTTGTGAAAGATAAACTTTACTACTAGGTGCACTTTGTTAAAATAAGTCGCCAATCTACTATCGAACCTTCACTGTTTAAATTTATTTAATTGTACTAAATTTATTGATCGGTCTTCTATATTATAATTGTAATGCCTTTAGCAATTCGTAATAAATTCTTGCCTCAAGGGCGAGTTTAATTATGTAAGAGTATATTTCAGTACCTGGAAATTAAATATTTAATTAAAATATTAGTTGGGTTTAAGCCTATTTGTAAAAAGAGTTATTCTGCTTCAATTTTATGATTCTAATAAATAAATTTATTCTTAAGTAACATCAATATTGCACACCCTACACCTCAATTGAATAAACTAGATTTACCTACTTTGGCACTATAGTGATGTGCATCTACTGCTTGAAGTTATGAAGAAATCTTAAAGTTTTATTTATTGTGTCAATATAATATAAGGTCAAGGTTAAGGTTAATTAAGGTAATAAAGACAATAATTTAACTTAGCTGGGAAACTCCTGATTGGGAAGAAAATAAAAAAAAAAATTAAGATAAAGATTTATTGCGTAGAAAATTAATAAATTCTTAACAAAAATACAGACAAGACAGACATACAAAAATAAGACACAAATGCACTAATGATATTTAAATTTGCCCTCTAAAAGCTGACAAAACAAAAGTAATGTAAATATTTGATGACATTATGTATGTGAAAATATAAAATAAATAATATTAGTGCTGGTCAATAAATATTTTTCTTTCTTTCTTTCTAAAATTATGTTTTTAGACATAGTCATACTCTAAATGCAAAACCACACAAACCCTTATCAGACAAGGTTATATTATTAACAAGGCATATTTTCAGAATTTTATGTTTGCCTCAATTTGGTTGATAGGTAAATGTTTTATTAGATTTGCACCAGCACTACACATTTGAAATAAACAACTTTTACGCATAAGACCCGCTATAATTAGGTTAACGACGACTCATTAAATGCGAGTCTTATCCTTAAAAGTTGTTTTATTTCAAAATTGGTATTTCTCTTTTGAGGAGATGATCTAATTATAAACATATTTAATTTTTTTTGTAGATAAAATGGATCCAAACATTTATGCTCTGGTTCTTGATACCTTGAACCGAGCAACTAGTCAAGACCCTGAGGTTCTTAAACCTGCTGAGAAGAAGCTGCAAGAATGGGAAATAGAACCTGGCTTTTACTCCGTTCTCTTGGTATTGATTATTAGCTTGAAATATAACTTGCACAGGATATGCATTATTTATTTTGTATTTAGCTCACCCAAGATATGAATTTCTTCACTGAATGAAGTTTCAATTATTAAATGTATAATAAGCAGTAATTTTTACATTTTATTATTCAGTTTTTCACTTGCTGTATTCTCTGATACACAATTGTTGTTATTCTCACTATCCTACACTTGTTACATGGCACCTATTCATTAATTTGAATATCCATATCTTCTATGGTTTTTCTGTATTTGAATTTATTATATTAAGAGGATAAGTTCGCACAACACTATGAACTAAGGCACCACCAGGCATTTTGTTTCTTTTTATATAATACATACAAACAAGTAATTTTGCCAATGTCTGTTCTATAGGATGTACTTACCAACCACTCAATAGATGTCAATGTAAGATGGCTTGGTGTTATGTGCTTCAAGAATGGGGTTGACCGCTATTGGAGGCGGAATGCCCCTAATGCTATAACAGAAGATGAAAAACAGAAACTCAGGCAGGGACTCCTTACTACTAACATACTAAGTGAACCCGTGACTCAGATTGCTACACAACAAGCTGTTTTAATATCTAAGATAGCTAGGTGAGTTAAAAGTCAAATAATGTACCTTTATGCAAAAAATTCTATAAATTAATATGTATTATATTTTTTAGGCTTGACTGTCCAACACACTGGCCTAATTTGGTGCCAGATTTAATTGGAGCCCTAAAAGCACCACAACCTTTAGTGCAGCATAGATCTTTACTTATATTCCATCACTTAGTGAAAGCATTAGCTTCAAAGAGAATGATCGGTGACAGAAGAGTTTTCCAGGTAATTGCATGAATGATGCTGTTGATATTGAATTGATAAAAAATTTGAACAGCAGAGATGAATAAAGAAATTACCAGCCCGTGATTGTGGGCTACATAGTATTTTGTATATTAATAAGTTATAAAAATATTTTTCCCATAAATTGAAAACTTTACCAATTTACCTTTCAGGAACTGACCGATTCAGTATACTCATTCATCCTCAACCTCTGGCATGAGAATACAGAATTGTTCTTGAGACATATACAAGAGGGAGCAGCCACTGAGTTAATTACTGAACACCTGGAAAAAGCACTCCTTTGTCTCCGAATATTAAGGAAGCTGACAGTCTTTGGCTTTAAGAAGGCAAATGAGAGTCAAGATGCTGTAGCGTTCCTGAATGTTGCATTTGACAGGGCCAAGACTAGTTTGGAGTGCAGTATGTATTTTAAATGATTTGGTTTTGGAATTAAGATCCAGAGTTGCCGGGTTCGATCCCCAGAGGAGTACAAAATTGTACTCGGTTTGGTTGGTGTCAGGACTCTGTTGCAAATTAATAGCAACATTAAAATAATAATATATAGTTATTATAATATTTTGCTGTGTGGCAACATTTCTCTTTGTCCGTGCCTTTGGGAGAAGAATACATATTTTTCTATGCAAGCTATTGTTTGAATTAAAATCACCATAGAAAACCCAGCAAGCAGTGATACAGTCCACACAAAAGGGAACAGACTCCTTTCTAATCCGCCTTGCTAGCTAGTGGTTATTAAAATCTGACGCCATAATATGTTAACAGCATTATTGTGTTCTGACAATTATTTACTAAATATATTAATGATAAATGCAATATTCTCTTAACAAGGTAAAGGCATCAAAAGATCACTAATATTTATAAATTGCATTTGATATTCTATTGAAAGTTTCATTATTATTTAAGTTTTCTCTAAATTTCAGGAAAATTGCTTAAAGGTAGAGGAATATACCCGCTGGAACTCTGTGAAAAGTTCATTATTCATCTCACCAAGGTAGCTCTCGGTGTCTTGAGCTTCCACCCGTTTTCCTACGTGCCATTAATAAGGCCGTCCTTAGAGTTTGCACTGTACTATTGCTTCACGGAGCAGGGCATGGCCCTTATATACGAGCGGTTCACTATACAGTGCCTAAATATTGTCAAGGGTATTCTGCAGTGTGCGGAGTACAAGTTGCCAAAGGGGTCCGAAGTAGAAAAAAGGCAGGGTGAGTTTTTATACAGACGTTACTGTTAACTGTGTATGGATAAAATTTAAATTAATTTTATATAACCATTATAACATAACCTTACATAATACCATGGGCAGTTTGAAGAGTATTCACGCAAATGAAAACACTTTTATAACACTGTATTTTTTTAATAAGCTTTACCACTTCTGAACAAGACACTGAACTGAACATAATATTACACCGCATTGCGGTTGCACGCTGATACCGCTAGAGGGCGCACTTCCGTTCAGTTTTCAAGTCTAGGGCAATGACCTGATGCGACATAATGTAAATGAATAAAATATGTCATATGTATAAAAAAAATTTGGATTGCATTATTGTGGTTCCAGTGACTCTTCAAGCTCATCAATACAAAATAGAAGTCTTGGACCAGAACACGGTGTGCCACATGTGCAGGCACCTCGTCACGCACTACTTTGTGCTGAGCGCTGACGACCTGGCACTCTGGGACGCGGAGCCCGAGAGCTTCGCCACCGACGAGGCTGGGGAGTCTTGGAAGTACAGCCTTAGGGTAAGTGGAATAGAAAGAAGAAGAAGAAACAAAGAAACGTTTATTGAGACAACATACACAATATAAATATTAAGCATGCAAACAATGTCACAAAAGGCTCAGCATATTGCCGGCTGGCAACTAGGCTAGAGTCTGGCCAACGAAAGATAAACCTGGCGTTTTTTATTGTAGCAACACCGATTGTTAGAACATGTGTAGGATAGTCAAACAATGTGATTTTGATACTTTTACTTAACTACTTTTTAATAATTTAATTTAAAGTTTCTACTTTTAACACTAACATGTGTTAAATCCAATCGGGATTGGCTGGTGATACCATGTTGAGTATTCATGTACAAGGAAGACATTTAAAAATTACGTTTTGTTTGTAATTACACCAGGGTTTTGTTTTTGGATCCTCGGTCCTTAATGAGATTAGAGCTAAGAGCTTTCCTGTCTAGCATAAAAAGGTCAGTAGTTATCGTTCAAGAATGTTGCTTATAAGTGAGTATTTTTCTCTGCAGCCGTGCACCGAAGCTCTCTTCATGGAACTTTTCCAATTCCGAGACGTGTTGGCACCCGAGCTGGTGAGGCTTCTGGCCTCGCTGCAGCAGAGGACTATACTGCCCGATGACCTGCCTGCCATACTGGAGAAGGACGCGATATACAACGCCGTGGGACTGGCTGCGTTTGACCTGTACGACGATGTGAGTATTATTCGTTAATACTCATTAGAAATATTGTGGTTAGAAAAAGTTCAAAAACTAAGACATTTGGTTGGCCGAGCGGTCTAGAGACTGTGTCCGGATTGCAGAGGACGGGGGTTCGATTCCCGCATAAAGGCTATAATTTTTCGAACTTTTTGTGGCAACAACACCACTACTTACCACTGCTCTATAAATGTATACGATTACAAAGAAAAAATTAGAAATTCGGCTTGCATCTTATTTGAGTAATTTGCTCACTTTGTCATAATATGTTTCTTCAGTTGGAAATAAGTGATCTGATATACCTAGTCGGATTAATATTAATATTATACGTAAATATCTCGTCTATTAAAGTTTAGCCCCGAGGGATAGGCAGAGGTGAATTATAACATCCACATTTCGACAATAATGTTAGGTCCCATGTAACAGATGGTGTGAGTGTGAGGGTATTGCCATCTACCGGGCACGTAACTCGCAGTGTATTGCTAGGTTAGCTGGTATAAGAGGAACGCTGCTGCACTGTTGTAATATAATATAAATATATTTGTTTTAGGTGGATTTTGACCAATGGTTTACAAATGTATTAAGCCAAGAGTTGAAGATCAAAGACAATAATTACAGAATTATAAGGAGGCGCGTGTGCCAGCTAATCGGTAAGATTTCGGTAAACTGATTTAAAGGAAGGTGGCCCAAAGCAGGCATACCTCAACCTACTAAAGCGGGTATTCTTGTGTAGTTTTTATGCTAGGCAGGGAAGCTCTTGGCCTTCATCTCACCTGTTGGTAACTGACGATTAAAACCTATCGTCTTACTACCCTCTTCTCAAATGGTTCTCCGTAGTTATTAGTCTTTTGCTACACTGCTCTAGGATTTATCAATGTTTTTATGGATGGCCGCCCGATGGGCACAGACCTTTGGCTGTGACTCTTTTAATCACCCACCAGTTGTTCACAATTCACCATTGAATGTAATTGTACACACATAAATCACACCTATATCCCCGAAGCGGTAGGCAGGGGTGAATATACGGCCACGTTTGGCAAATGAGCTCAGGTCCCTGTAATAGGTGCGAAGCCTATTGCCACGATATAACAAAAGTCGCAGTACATTGTTAGGTGGTATAAGAGGAACGCTGCTGCCCATTCCTCATTGCTGTTCAAGCCCTTAGTCGTCTTGTACGACACCCGTGGGAGAGATTTGGGGTGGTGACAATTGTATTCTGCTCTGCCGTCACCACACGGCAATAATAAACTGTATTATTTATTCAATATATTAGATTCCAATCGACCGTGTTGTATCTCATTTCTTTGCTCCCTGCTGCCTGCCAGGGCTACTCCCTGGGGTAGATTCCTCCCATCAATTAGCGACTTACCAGGGCTACAGTAGTTCCTATCCACAAACCCCACTACTTGGGGCTCCATCGGCGCCTTACAACGCTTGCTGCCTGCTCGTACATATACTGGCTAAAATTATTATTTGATTTTTTTTTTTACTCTCACACCTATCATCTAGCCTAAAGTAAGTAGCTAAGCACTTGTGTTATGGTCTATGGATATATTTTTAATATAATAATTATGTATTATGTCGAAAATATACTACACAAACATATACACAACCATGGCTCGGGAACAAATATTTGTGTTCATCACAAAACTTGCCCCTACCAGGATTCGAAAACGGGGCCTCTTGGCCAGTACCCAGCGATTGATCTGAGCATTCGACCAAGCTGGCCGTTGCTAATTACGTTTAGAACGACGGCGGCCCAGAGCACCGGGGGACTGATGTTCATCCCCGAGCCATGAGCTACCGCTCGATGCCCGCGCAGCCCGCCACCAGGCGGATGACTCGGATGATGATGATGATGATGAATAGGCATGATGACTAATTTTGAAAAACTACACCATGTTTTTCTTACTTGTCTACTTTACCCAAAATAAATTATATTTTTGAAAAACTTTCGATTTTGATAGAAAAAACATGTTTTGAATAACATACATACATACGTCACGCCCTTCTCCCACAGGGATAGGCAGAGATCACTTCCTTCCACTTGCTACGATCCTTAGATACTTCTTTCGCTTCATCCAATCTCATCAATCTCTTCATGCATGCCCGTCGGTTTCGGGTACTCTTGACCTGGCCCTTTTTCAATAGACTTTCAATTTGATTATGAAAGATCCGCCTAGGCCTTCCCCTTGCCATT
The DNA here is from genome assembly GCA_963931975.1 of Cataclysta lemnata. NCBI lineage: Eukaryota > Metazoa > Arthropoda > Insecta > Lepidoptera > Crambidae > Cataclysta > Cataclysta lemnata. The sequence continues at coordinate 12,693,223 of OZ008353.1, read as the reverse complement.
TCTCCATTCACTTTCGCCATGTAAATCCTTTTTGTCATTCTCCTTTCATCCATTCTTTCGACGTGACCAAACCATGCGAGCATCCCTTTCTCAATCCTTGTCATTACATCTTCTTTCAAACCACACCTTTCTCTTATCACACTGTTATACAATCGGTCGCTCAGCCTTACTCCAGCCATGCTCCTTTTGAATAACGCAATTTTAAATTTCCGCCAAAACGCCAAAATAGCTATGGCGTCTGTGTGACGTTACTATACCATAAGAAGGCCATTTTTTGTATTAAACTAGTGAATTTAATTGGCAAATAAAATGTCAAAATGGAGATAACTGTATAATGACGTCAGGCGGCATTTTAGCAAATATGGCGGATTGCTAAGTGTTGCGCTTTTATTTTTATAAAATAAATATCAATCATAAGTATAATCAGATAACAAGTGACTATTAACGAATCTCCTTATCCTAAATTATTATTATAAATAATTATATCAGTGATTGTTTGTCAGTGTCATCATCCCTATTACTTTTGTGGGTATGCGGTAATGTCGCCGCATACTCAGCGAAAAAGGGAAGATCTTCCTCCGAGCGGTCCGACTGTACTTCGTCGGATCTTGTATACATTCTGAGTTCCTCCGGAAACTTTGTAGCCGTGATTCAGGACTTGCTATTCTCGTCTGCCTTAATACCACAGTCATTAGGTCTACAGATGCGTTTGACTCCATTGTTGTCGTGAGCTGTCGTACCTCTGGCTGACCAACCATTTCTCGGTTACTCGACCCTTTGTGTACGCTTTACTGACGTCGCAGGGCAATGGTGCGGCGTGCGCGCGTCCCAGTCGCTGCGGCCCGCCATCTACGGCGCGCTGCTCGAGCCGCTGGCGCGGCGCGACGAGGACGCCGCCGTGAAGCTGGCCGCCGCCGAGGCGCTGCGCAGCACCATCGACGACTTCAACTTCGACGTCGACCAGTTCGCGCCGTACGCGCCGCACGCGATCGCGGCGCTCTACGATTTGTTGGTGAGCTTGATTCGGACCAGTGGCGGCTGTACCTTAGTGCGCTCGTGCGCTGAACCACCAATTCTAAAAATTACAAAATATTAATATTACTTCATCTTCATTTTTAAATTACTATAATGATATTTATTCTTTAAACAAACAAAATCATAACAAATGACATTTCCAATTATGACGAAACAATTTAAGCGCTTTGCTAAGCTAATGACACTTATTTTCCCTGTAAATGAATGACGGCTAATATAACTTGTATGGGTTACGGGCTATGACGCCTGGCGCGTGAGACAAAAAATACTTCATAGAAATGTACCCAAAAATGAGCGAAATTCGCGCGCGTTATGGGGTGACATTGTCATTTTTTAAAATTAACTCGTAATAAATTAACTCGTAAATAACCTAGCAATGTACTACGAATCCCGTGCCCGATAAATGGCAAAAGGCTCGCCACCACATGGGGCTTAACCTAGTTGGCGAAACGTGGATTTTGATTCACCTCTGCCTACCCCTTCGGGGATATAGGCGTGATTTATGTCTGTATGTAAATATAAAAGGCTCGCCCCGTTCACCAGGTGGAGTCCGAGGAGTGCGACACGAAGATGCACGTGCTGCACGTGGTGTCGTACATCATGCAGCGGTGCGGCGCGAGCGTGGCGCGCGGCGGCGGGACGGGCGCGCTGTTCGCCTACCTGCCCCAGCTGTGGGCGCATGCGGACAGCGCGCAACACAACATGCTGCGCGCCGCCACGCTCGCCGCCATCGTGCACCTGCTCAAGGTACCAGGCACGCATGACCCAACAGGAAATGCTCATTCCATCACGTAACACACCACGTACAGTTGGCACGGGCGCGCTGTTCGCCTACCTGCCCCAGCTGTGGGCGCATGCGGACAGCGCGCAACACAACATGCTGCGCGCCGCCACGCTCGCCGCCATCGTGCACCTGCTCAAGGTACCAGGCACGCATGACCCAACAGGAAATGCTCATTCCATCACGTAACACACCACGTACAGTTGGCACGGGCGCGCTGTTCGCCTACCTGCCCCAGCTGTGGGCGCATGCGGACAGCGCGCAACACAACATGCTACGCGCCGCCACGCTCGCCGCCATCGTGCACCTGCTCAAGGTACCAGGCACGCATGACCCAACAGGAAATGCTCATTCCATCACGTAACACACCACGTACAGTTGGCACGGGCGCGCTGTTCGCCTACCTGCCCCAGCTGTGGGCGCATGCGGACAGCGCGCAACACAACATGCTGCGCGCCGCCACGCTCGCCGCCATCGTGCACCTGCTCAAGGTACCAGGCACGCATGACCCAACAGGAAATGCTCATTCCATCACGTAACACACCACGTACAGTTGGCACGGGCGCGCTGTTCGCCTACCTGCCCCAGCTGTGGGCGCATGCGGACAGCGCGCAACACAACATGCTACGCGCCGCCACGCTCGCCGCCATCGTGCACCTGCTCAAGGTACCAGGCACGCATGACCCAACAGGAAATGCTCATTCCATCACGTAACACACCACGTACAGTTGGCACGGGCGCGCTGTTCGCCTACCTGCCCCAGCTGTGGGCGCACGCGCGCACGCGTACAGCGCGCAACACAACATGCTACGCGCCGCCACGCTCGCCGCCATCGTGCACCTGCTCAAGGTACCAGGCACGCATGACCCAACAGGAAATGCTCATTCCATCACGTAACACACCACGTACAGTTGGCACGGGCGCGCTGTTCGCCTACCTGCCCCAGCTGTGGGCGCATGCGGACAGCGCGCAACACAACATGCTACGCGCCGCCATCGTGCACCTGCTCAAGGTACCAGGCACGCATGACCCAACAAGAAATGCTAATTGCATCACGTAACACACCACGTACAGTTGGCACGGGCGCGCTGTTCGCCTACCTGCCCCAGCTGTGGGCGCATGCGGACAGCGCGCAACACAACATGCTGCGCGCCGCCACGCTCGCCGCCATCGTGCACCTGCTCAAGGTACCAGGCACGCATGACCTAACAGGAAATGCTAATTGCATCACGTAACACACCACGTACAGTTGGCACGGGCGCGCTGTTCGCCTACCTGCCCCAGCTGTGGGCGCACGCGCGCACGCGTACAGCGCGCAACACAACATGCTGCGCGCTGCCACGCTCGCCTCCATCGTGCACCTGCTCAAGGTACCAGGCATGCATAACCCAACAGGTAATAATGTCCATTCCATCACTAATACACAACGTACATTTGGCACGGGCACGCGGACATGAAAATAATACCGCACAACACACACACATGAACACACCTACCCTAAAGTAACGTCTTTTATGGTAAGTAAGAGTGGTGCACCCCCCGGTACAGGTATTGTTATGTACAAAAAGGGGACCTCATTTACTAATTTGTTAGTTCGATTTTGTAAATGAAAATATAGGTTTTTGATTTTTTTAAATTAAATATAATTGACGAAACTTGGGTGTTAACTTCTGCCTTTCTTTTATCGTTTGGGGGATGAATAGGCGGGATTTATGTATGTATGTATATACTATTGTATTAATCAATAGATAAAAGGTGTGATGAAATGGACTATCTGTTCAATACAGAACAGCAGTATTTGGTATTATTGGCTGGCAAGATTTTTAATTTAGTAAATTGGGAAAAAGTGGCAACTTTTTTGCTCTCTTCATAAAAGGCTTTTGTACGAGTCTGTTTGTAAAACCTTTGAAATTTTCTTTAAATAGTAAATACATACTATTTCACAATTCTACTTGTTTTAATTTTATCTCAAACACTGCCTTTAAATTGTTGTATGTTCAAACAGGCATTAGGCGAATGCTCGCCGAACATTCGTCCGTGGATCCTGAGCATCGTGGACGAGTCGACGCGCCTCTCGGAGCCGGCGCACGTGTACCTGTTGGAGGACGCGCTCGAGCTCTGGCTCGCCATACTGGAGACGTCGCAGGCGGCCGACCCCCGCCGTACTGCAGCTGGCTGACAACCTGTACCCCATACTGGGTGAGTGCCAGCCATTATGTATTACAAAGAGTAAGCAAAACGACAGATAAATCTTACTGCCGAATTCAGAGACGCCAATTAACGTCAAAAAAGTACTTACTGCCGTACTTAGAGACGTCAAATAACGTTAATGAGTACTTAACGTCAAAAAATGACAATTCAAAATAAAAATTTTGACATTAAATACTCATTAAAGTTAATTGACGTCTTTGAGTGCGGTAGTTAATGCCAAAAAAAAACATTTAAATCTGGACCATTGATCCGGCAAGAATAGCGTTAATGGACGTCTCTGAGTGTGGCTGCGGCACTGACCTCTATTAAACAAGGACGCTGGACTGTAGGTTGTTATCCCAAATATGAAGCCAATTTGATTATCGCTATCTTGGCGCTGAGGGCACTGGCTTACGAAGGTTCACGGAACTATTAAAGAGATGCGATGAGACGTCAAATGCCGTACCCATGCCGCTCGATAGGGCGCTTCCAATCGGCACAAGAAACATTTGTCATTTTAGTAGAAGTCGGATCGGACTTCCGATACTTTATTCACGTATTGTATGTATAATTTCATCGACAAAAAACAATACAAATAGGGGTAGCAACCGTGATCCCTATGAATCGGAGCCATTTTAAAATTCCATTCTTCATATTTTCACGAGTTCATTGAAAGTCATTTTTTTATCATTTTAAGTTACCTACATACATACAAGTGGATTTATTTTAAAGATGATAGAATGAGCTATCGCTTAAAACCACATTTGTTAAAAAGTTACAGAAAATAATAATCAAAAACCCTTGATTTAGACGAAAAATTTGGTAAAATTTTAAAAACTGGGCCGTTGACATTTTTTTTTCTTCTATTTTATTCGCAATTAACTGTGCTAACTAATAAACATAAAATTATTACCGCTAATATAAATTAATACAAGTCAAAATTTTGAAAAGAAAACCCCTAGCTCATGTCATCACCTTTAAAATAAAGCCACTTTCATGAATGCGGGTAACATAAAATGGTAAAAAAAAACGACTTTCAATGAACTATTGAAAATATGAAGAATGAAATTTTAAAATTGCTCTCATTTATAGGGATTACGGTTGCGACCCCTATTTGTATGGTTTTTAGTTGATAAAATTATACATACAATACGTGGATAAAGTATCGAAAGTCCGATACCAAACACACTGTATAATAGAGGTCAGTGGGCTGCGGCAATTAGCATTCCATGGATTCACCGTGCGGGTGCCGGGTCCATAGTGTGACAGAGTGGGAAGTAAGTGGCGGCGCTTGGGACTTGTGACCAAAGTGTAGGTTTACGGGACCCTTTCACAACATGTCAACACTCACCTTCGACACCCCGACTCTCTCTGCCTAGCCATATTTGGTAAGATTAGTGAGACAAGTTCCAGTGTTGAACTTACGAGAGTTCTTGAAATAATAAAGACGGAAAAATTTCGACAAATTATTGTCATGTCGATACAAAAGAGACATAAATATAGAAAAAGCACTGAATTATTTTCTTTTATTTTCGTGATTTATGTATGTATGTAAAATATTGATGTTTCGAACATACATGCGCTTACCCCACAGAACAATCGTCGGAACACCTCCGCATAGTCGTGTACATAATGCAAGCGTACACGCTGCTATGCCCCGAGGAGTTCCTCAACGGTCCTGGGGGCAAATGTATGGCGTTGCTAGACGATATGCTCGCCGACATGAGGACGGAGGGCATCGTCACGGTCCTCAAGATGGCGGAGATATGCATCAGCGTCACGTTCCCGGAAAGGAATGCCTTCTTAGGGGTCAAAGTCATCTGGCCCATACTGATTAGGGTTATACAGTGAGTACAGCACCATAGAGTATACAACTATTTTACTTATTGACAATCATGTGCATACATGAGGACTTATGATATTGGATGAAGCGAAAGAAGTATGTAAGAATAACGAACGTAGAAGCGGAAAGAGGTAACTCTTAAATATCGGCTTCTTTGAATGGTTAAACTGACTCGGCCAAGAGCCTAAGCCAATACACCTAAAACCTAATAAAAACTAAGCCAAAACCTTGAGCTGTATGGATTGGAATGTCAACCCAATCACTCTGTTCATCGGTCTCTTGACATGGTCCCTTCGGTCTCTGTTCTATTTATTTATTCATCGCTAGCACCTTTGCGATGTGATAGATGATATGAATCAAAAGGGAGTGGATGCCGATATAAATGGAAGAGGAAACATACTGCGCCGACCGCAGGTAAACTGGGAACAGGGCAAGAAGAAGGAGACTAGCTTGATGTGATGGAGAATAATAGGAATTATTTATGTATTTAATTGTGTATGTGTTTACGCTATGCCTCATTTTTGTATTTTATAATATAAGTAGCAGTATTAAAGTAGATAATTATGTAGTAGTTCATACCCACCACCTTACTGGTTGACTGGCAAAGAATGCCATATGGTATTAAGTCCGTCAACTGTACAGTTGTTTTGCAATAAAGTTTTTATAAATAAATAAATATTTGAAATAATTCATTTTTGAAGTAAGTCATTTATAATCTTTGTTTGCAGTATGCTTTTGGAAGGCGATGATCTGGCAATGGTCCTCTCGGTGCAGCTGTGCCTAGTCTCCCGGGTGATCCTGTTGTCTTCGGACTTGTTCTACAAGGCGGTGCAGGAGGCGTCGGTGGGCCTAGCCGAGTACAACTCGGATCCCGCTAAGGTGCTCGACAAGTTCCTACTCGTTTGGACGGAGAAGATGAATCTGGTGACGCAGGTTGAGAGGTGGAAGGTGGTCGGTGAGTCCGGTTTGTCTTGAAACAGGTTTTTCCACTTAGTGAATTGTACTGGCTGTAACAGAGAAGTGTAGTCATATTAAAAGGGGTTATTCAGGCCATCAAACTGAACAACTTTCGCTAAGGTACCAAAATCGAAATCTTAGAAAAAAAAAAAAACTTCCCCATACTAAACCGAGAACCAGCTGACATCAGTTTGTTGTACAAGGCTACTAAGGGTTAAAGAAAGCGACGAGTAATGGGCAGCAGCATTCCTCTCATACCGCCTAGTAATATACCACGATTTATGTGCCCGATACATGGCAATAGGCATGCCACCTATTACATGGGCCGTGTCCCAATTGGCGAAAAGTGGGTGTTGATTCGTCCCTGCCTACCCCTTCGCGGATATAGGCGAGATTTTTACGTATGTATGTTTATTTATTAAGTACAGCCACATGATACATATTATAAATCATAGCAAAAATTCATAAAACAAAGTATCTGATATGTAACACTATAACGGCGTACAATAGCTCTTACAATCAAATAAATGAGTTTAAGTTTGCCTCTTCTTCTTCATGCCCTGCGCAGTATGTTTCCTCTTCCATTCATATCGGTCAGACGTTATCAAGCCATTCACTCCCTTTTGATTCATATCATCAGTTTAAGTTTGCCTATAGGTCTACCAGAATCTCATGGCATTATTTGTTTTTTTTTATTAGGATTTTGATATGGCAATGTTAACTAGCGTCTGTCAAATCAAATGACAAGGTTTGTCAAGTGCTCAAAGATTTTTGTGTATTTTCTCAAAATGTAATTTGTTATTGTGAAAATATTAAAAACGCCAATTCGATCTCAAGCGAGAAATATTGTTGTTAGTGTATATCGTAAAATACGTGAAGAAGGAGGTGTAAATCAATCGCAATCGTCAGTTTTAAAGCGCGTCGTAGATTTGACCGGTTAGTTGATACATACCAGATTGATACTTTTACCTATAGATTTTTACTCTTTGTCACTTAGAGACTGTTGCACAATCGACAAGTTAGTTCGAAGAAGCTTACTTTGTAGTTTAATTGACATATATTTCATATTACGCCTGTTAAATGATCTGCGAAGTATGTTACTCAGAACTTACTTGTCGATTGTGAAACAGGCTCTTAGATTAATATAAAATTGTAAGAGTCGCCTTTTCCAGGGCTCGGCCTCGCCGCCCTGCTGACCACGCAGAACGCGACCGTGTTGCAGCGGTTCCCGGCGATCCTGATGAACCTGACGGAAGTCCTGAACGACGTCATGAAGACGGAGGACAACGGCACGTATGTCGAGTGAGTTCGGCCATTGTTCATCTTTTATCTAGGAGCTCGCTAGCGCAGTGGCATAGCGCGCTTGGCCTGCGATTATGAGAACTAAGCAATGTATGCTGAGGGAGGTCATTGGATGGGTGACCAGAAATTTATTATCTCTAGTTCCTCCGTGCTTCAGAAGGCACGTTAAGCTGTTGGTCCCGGCTGTATTTGCAGCCTTTAATACACACCAACCCGCATTGGGCCTGTATGGCGGGTCATGACCCAAACTTTTTATATATTAAAGCTGGTGATGTATTGAGGAGCTATTGGTTCTCCTCAGCAGAAAAATAGCCTCAACCCTTTGCCACTTTGTACGCCACACGCGGAAGAGAGGGGAGGAGTGGTGAC